>JAAFCE010006668.1:8866666-8889987 GCA_013389805.1 Trigoniulus corallinus
ACAACTATCAGGATAAAGTAAGCAAAATTAAAGTAGATACCTTGCCATTCCTGCATCCCCAAAATGTGTGTTATCCCTTCAGGTGCCTCTGTTCGCACTCAGAACCCCAGAAAACCAACATCTTATCCCACACTCTCATTTTAACAATTATTTCAACATTTCAGACAGTAGGCCCTAATCATCACAGGCGGCATGTTGTGGTTGTGACACCCCTTTAGAAAAATTGTACTCTACTTTCGCCACCACCCTCTCTCTCTCTCTCTGTCCCTTGCCAGTCTTGTCCCCTTTGCAGATATGGAAACTTTAATTTCAAAATACACCTACCACGACCTCTACCTCTTTAAACCCTTGAAAAAATCCTCTCGCTCTCTCTCTCTCTCTCTCTCTTGAAACCAAAATCAATACATAACAAACCTTTTCAGTGGATGAGCCTCACCACCTCCAGTATCTCTCAAGTCTATCTGCACACAGATCGTGCATACAAGAGATGGTAACAACCCCCTTCCTCTTCACCTCTATCTCCTTCCCCTCCAAAAAACAACTGATTCTGAAATCCAAAGATGCATCCATAAAAACATGGGTACATTCAATTCCCCCACTCTCTTTGCCTTTTTGAGTCTAGCAACTCTTTTCCTTTTATAACTGTTTATTGTAAATTAGATTAACAGAAAACTTCATTTCGGCAACTTCATGAAAAGGAGTCTAGCCGAAATCAAATTTACACTTTACTCAATCCCATTTTACAAGTTCACGCCTTTGCAGTAGGGCCTCGCACTCCTCTCTCCATCCTGACTACGACTAGACATTTAGTAGAGAGATAGGAAAGAAGACAGAAATGGAAAAACAGGAATAACTCGAGGCACCTTTGGAGTGTCTACTCTGTGCCTCATCCTGTGCCCTTGTATCACTTTCTGCTCCCTATCTTAACGTAGGTCTTTGCTGTGCACCACCAACACCTCTACTAATCTGTTGTGTCCTCCTGTTCTCCTTGTCCCGCCACAATCAATTACACTCTACGTTTCACTCTTCCAGTACCCCTTTTTGATAACTGATGCTCTCTGCCTTGCTCTGATTTAGTCGTCTAATTCATTGCCGGCACCTTTACTGCGGAAGACAAATTGCCGACGCCTGGGACAGCGTAAACTCCCTACACCAGAAAAATTTGCCTACCTACACGTCTATTTCACACAGTGAATATAAAAGGGGATCTTTTCCGAGCAGTGTTGACACCTTGTAAACCAACAGGGTCACGGCTGCACGATTTCCATCCTGGACACTGAAGGTGCACTTAAGAACTTTTTCTCTCGCGCCTGAACCATGTCACTCACCTCATGTAACAGAATCGAACCTGTAACCACGGCCTGACGAGTCAAGCACCTCTTGAGTCAGCTCTGAGCGATCCGAGATGGGCATGTAAGCAGCCCTCAGGTCAAGATTTTCTTCTTCCCGAATTTTATTTTTCGCAAACGTGTAACGATCAAGAAGCAAAATAATTTTTACGACGAGCATTTAGCACAAAGCAAAGAAGAAAACAAATTCTCAGATGATGCTTTAATATCGGTTTGATTAGTGTTGGGTTGAAGATTTCAGCATCAGCATTCGAGAGAAGCAGTAGCAAGCAACCACAACGCGCGCGCGAGAGAGAAAAGCAGTTATCCAAAGATGGGTACAAGAGTCTCCTTGGACACGGCATGGCCACACCACCAATTAGGAGAAATCTCATTAAGCGCTCCATAGAGTTTGCATTATGGTCAATAAATACATACGAGTGCAATTAGCATAAACGCAGTGGTCGATTTGCTCTTCACTAATACACACACACACTCTCTCTCACTCTCTTTTTCTCTCTTTTCTCTCAACTTCATTATCCTAAAATTTCGTGGACAAAAATACCAAACACCCTCCTCCACCCCTCTCCTCTCTCCCCCTCACTGGCATCATTATCATCCTCATCATCAGACAAAGTAACTAGTGCAATAGACACTCACAATCTCTGTCTGAAAATTAAAACAGTCAAAAACTTGCCAAAAACAACCGAAAACACTGCAACAGAGGCCCATTTCTAAGGTGGAACAGGGCAGAGTTAGGCAGCACACCGTTGCTAATGTTAATTATAATTCAGACCAGCATTTCAAGAAATTGCAGGGAATATTTAGCGTACATGTGTGAGTGTTGGTGGTGGTGGTGGAAGATAAAGAGGGAGGAGGCAGTCATTCTAAGATTCTGGAGAGTTGCCTGCTCTCTTGGATGCTGTGCACATATCGACCCAAGTTAAACATCTTTAGGGACCTGGTTAAATATTAACTTTTTGACGAAAAGGCTATCAGAGAGACAAATAACGACAAATACAAATAAAGAGAGAGGCAGAGAAATGCAACAGAAAACAAAACAGAAAAGTAGACAGCAGCAGCAGCATCACGAGCAACACAGCAAAGAAAAACACTGCCAGTGCCACTCAAGAGGTCAACGACAAAACCCACTTTAAATTGCATTCAACGATGAGGATGAGTCGAAAAACATCATAATAATTAAAATGTCCTGCCACCAACACTTGATGCTACAATTCTTCTTCCCCTTTCCTGTCACTTCCTGTTCAAAACCACGTTGTTATACAACAGAGATCAACACACTAGGCAGCGACATCTCTATGGCAACATCTCTCCACGATTTTATCAGCATCTTCCTCATCCTCCCACTCTAGCATACAATTCCCACTGTAGAATAGCAACATCAACTTTATTGTTATCATTAATATTAAATAATTTTGCCATTTAGGTCTAAACATCGTCGTCGTCGTCGTCATCGTCTTCATATTGATAGCCATTTTAAAACAACAACAACAGAGAAATAAAACCAAAGGAGAAAATACAATGAAGATAAAGCTCTTCAACCTAAGAGATGAGGAATAGGAGGAGGAGATGATGATGACGTTCATAAGACGTATCTTGGTGCTCCTATCTAACAATTTCGCATGCTTCAAGAAAACAAAACAAAATTGACTATCAACATGCTACTTAAAGCTGCATATTAATTAACTAACAACGACAGAAGCACAACAGTATCTAACTACAACCATTGAGGTGATGGAGATTACATCTGGATACATCTCCGATTAATATAACTCTGTTCACAAGCAGAGTGCAATGATGGCACATAAGAATTATTAAATACGAAACTGGGCACACTATTCAGCGGTGGAAGGCTCTGTAATGGTCCAGTCCACATTTTAGCATTTGACTGGCTATCTACTAGATCAGTGACCAATGGAAGGAGAACACGAGCTCCTACAGCTGGAATATTTTCCAACGTATTCGTGCATCTCCTCTCTCTCTCTCTCTCTTTCTCTTTGTGTGAAACACGTCATTCACGAGCAGGTGACGTCACACAGTCTTACTTCCCATCCTGAACAGAAGTATCCAAAAGTCACAAGTTTTCACTCCAACACACAACCCCTTCCTTGAGCGGCTGCTTTCCACCCTAAAGAGCATTTCACTCTTGGATTGTTGTTGTTTGTTGGTGTTTTAGGGCCCTTCAACTACAATGCCATTAGAGCCCCGTCCACTGTGTAGTTGTGATGCAGAGACTGCACAGACACTACACTAATGTGACGATTTTCGGGTATTAGCAGTACCCAGTTTTCCCAAGCGGCCACCTATGTCAGTACTAGCTGGGGTTGCGCTGCCTAACTTCAGTGATCAGACGAGAACTGGCGTGTCTAACGCAATTAGCCGCTCCCTTCACTCTTGGAGCTTATAATGCATCCATCAGTTCAGTGCAGATGAAGAATAAGAGGGCTCCTGATGGAGATCTGAGATTGCGCCTTCTGAATGAGAATCACACACAAGCTTGGGTATCAGCTCAGTGATCTTCAGAACAGCCAAACAGAACTAGGGGAACTTGAACAATGTAAAAGTGAGAATATCAGAAAAATGTTCATTTAGTAATTTAATTAGTACAGTGCGGGCATTGTAGTTACAACACTGGTCTATGCACGTCTTATCAGGAAATGAAATCAGACACACTTTGGGCTTCCCTGTTCCGAGCTCGTGTAATTCAAATCTCCTACAACAACTAGAATCGGATCTGCAATCTAACACCGAGCAACCTAAGAGAGTGCATCACACAGAAGGACAAGAGAGAGGTGAGAAAAAAGAATGTGAAAATTACAAACTGTAAGCTCGACGCTCAACTGCACTACCAGTCACGCCGTATAAAAACAAAGGAGGAATCTCATTTATTGAAATCAGAATAGCATTTGCACTGATTGATAATCTACCCGACATCTCCGCCACCACACAAAATATTTCTCCATAGCATCTTTATCAAGAAAGATGACGCGAAAGGGGTATATATAAACAACGCTTTTCACGTGTATACAAATGACATCAGATTTGTAAGAATTATTCGATATAATTGACATGTTTACTATGACAACACACACACTCAACTCCATAAAGCCATTAAGGATGAGAGAGGAAAGAGAGGGTGGCAGCAGATACATTCCAAACAAAAAAGACAAAAATCAAAACACAACCGACATATATGATGTGTGGAGTTGCTCAGTGCAGTAAATGAAGAAGGCATTGAGATGTAGAAAACGTTGCACATTCATCTGCCAGGGACCATCCCCAACCGCCAACACCCGAGATTTTTTTTATGCTTCAATGATTATCTCTATGAAAACAAATGAACGACAACAAGGATTGCTGTCGTTCTTCTCGAATCAACAACAACAGCAGCAGCAATAGCATCAACAGCAAAAAAAAAAAAAAGGAGCACAAAATCCTCTTCACCACATTATGCGACAGACGGTTGCCAAACACAAGAAGGACGAGGATGTCCTTTTGCATGCTGCACAATAACTTACAAAAATATTGTAAAAACTTCCATTTCCGCCTTGTCGCGTGTGAAAATATTCAAATGCGCTTTCAACTTATTATTATAGGACTTTTTTGGACTCAACAGACGACCGGATTACATCATTAAACAAAGGCACAGCTCTGAGCACGTCAGAAGGACGTGGGCAGGATCTTAACTGTAGGAAACAACGTGAATACCAAAGGGCTCTACATCTTCAGAATGAAATACTGGACATCGACAAAGATCAAGTCCCTTGACTCCCTAAGAAGAACTGTGCTGCTAAATGAGCTTCAGAGTGTGGCCAATAATAATGCAATTGCACACCACTCTAAGTAGGAGGTAGGGCCCTACCACGTTATCAAAATTAATAGCCCTTTCTTACTATGTACACACCAGACCAGGGTTCCTCTATGTATCAGGGTGTCAGGACAGTCAGACAAGGACATAACAAATGAGCCTTCGAGTCAGGCATGTTACTGCCTCTCAAAAATAATGTAGTTAGGCAATCACTAACTACAACAATGCTTTACCGTTAAGCAGTCGTTCCCATCATTCAGGGGCAGCAAAGAGGCAACGTTCGTATGTTATGCTTACGGGTTGGGGATTAAGCCAAGCAGCCATAACAGGTCGAACCCTTAGGAGGCAAGCAGTTGAAATGCATTGCCTAATAACGAGCGTGGTTCGCCTATGATGACCAACTAATGGGGAGCGGCGAATTGGGTTGGGCACACCAGTTCTCGTCTGATCACTGAAGTTAAGCAGAACAACCCCAGCTAGTACTGACAAAGGTGGCCGGTTGGTGACCGCAGTACTGTTAATACCCAAAAATCGTTGCATTAGTGTAGTGTCTGTGCAGTCTCTGCAAAAGAACTATGCTGTGGACGGGGCTCTAATGACCTTTGTAGTTGAATGGCCCTAAAACATTAACAAACAACAACAACCAACTAATGACCAACGATAGATGGCGTCCGGAACGAAGAGTACCCATGACGTCTCACATACACCATACCACAAACACTCCACTTTCCAAGAGTTCCACCTTACTCTTGGCCTCCTTACTAGACCCTTCATCTTTAAATTTCCTGCAAAGATCTTAAGGACCTTCCCGACCTGCTGGACAGACGTATGAGCATCCAAGTTACAGATGGACACCTCAATGTTTTAAGAGCGCTTTTGCCAAATCTTTAAAATCCAAAACAGTGTCATACTTGACACGACAGAAACCCCCCTCCCTTGTTTGTTGTTTGTTGGAGTTTAAGTTCCCGTCAACTACGAGGTCATTAGAGACCCGTCCACTGTATAGTTCTAATGCATATACTGCACAGACACTACACTAATGCGACGATTATTGGGTATTAGCAGTACTCAGCTTTCCTGAGCGACCACCCATGTCAGTACTAACTGGGCGTGCGTTGCTTAACTTCAGTGATCAGACGAGAACTGGTGTGTCCAACGCAACTCGCCGCTCCCCCATCACTCTTCTCTCGCCTAGGGTTTTAATTACTAGTGAAACGACGGGTTAATTCCTACCCCAGCAACCTTTTTTGTTTAAGGGAAGTCAAGGTTCACCTGACAGACATTTATTAATGCAATTTCGGCCAAAAAAACAACACACATAATGAAAAAAAAAAAAAGACCTCCGGGGGGAAAAAATTGACAAATATGCCGGGAGGTTAGACGTCGTCCCACCCCGCCCAAAATAACCTCTCCACCTCCCACCACCCCCCCCCCCCCCCATGTTCTCATCTAGGACGCTCTTCCTCCCTCACCTACACTCTACGTTAGGTTATGAATTACTTGTTCAAACTTCGCCACACGCGATTCTGTAATACAACATCAAACAAAAAACATCAAAAAAACACGTTTTTTTTCTGGGAGGGAGATAGGGAAGGGGTGCTAGCAAACTTGAATCACATTAATAATAACTTGGACGATAATGATAATAACAAAAGGCAACGGCATAACAAAACTTCTAAAAATAACGAAAATCGAGTCTATCAGTGAGAGCAGAGACTGGAAATCTACGTCAAATATCCTTCACGTTATAGGTTCTTTCACACACCATTCATCAGATGCCATTGATGGCGAACAACAACAACAACAACTCAAAAACATATTGACAGTTACCAAATAATACACTAAATTTAATTTGACAACACTTCGCACTTGGCTCGCCGGCTTTACTACTTCCTTTGGCACCAATCAAACCTATTACATGTAACGATTTGCGTGATTACAGGGGAAACAGTTAAATAAAATTGTAAATATACTAAAGAAAAGTACGTGCATTCATTCCATCCTCTCCCACGAGGATCCACCATATAATTCAGGAAGTTGAACTCGTAGCATCATTCACTTTCCAAAACTCATTTTCGAAAATCAGGCTGATGTCAGAGAGGCTTCTCTTCTACCGTCTGATGCCACCGATTCACGGATGACATCATCTCCAGCCAGAAAGACGCAATGCCGGATTAGAGATTGTTCGTTGGTGTTTTAGGGCCCTTCAACTACAAGGTCATTAGAGCCCCGTCCACTGTGTAGTTCTGATGAGGGGACTGCACAGACACTACACTAACGCGACGATTTCCCAAGCGGTTTCCAGTTTTCCCAAGCGGCCACCCATGTCAGTACTAACTGGGGTTGCGTTGCTTAACTTCAGTGATCAGACAAGAACTGGTGTGTCAATGCAATTTACCTCTCCTATATAGGCCCTAGGCCAAAGGAATAGACCTCAACTGACATGGCTGAACATTTTATACAGCAAATGAGTACCCCAATTTACTTCAATAGAAATATTCAAAAGTTGCAGACATAAAATTAAGAATCTAATCACGTTTAACCAGAAATAACACCAGGTCCAGTCTGTAAGGGGCTTTAAACCTTGCCCTTAAGAAAATCCCGGAATGCTGAGAACAAAGGTCAATCAGTGATCCAGAGAATGCGATGTTACCTGCACACTGCAGAACAATTCACCTGAAGATGAAATGTGCACATAGGTAACAAACATCCCATCCTTTTGTTATTTAACACTGGCCGGTAGGACTTTACCACTATCAGGGTTAGCCCCTACATTTAGGAATGCTGCCGCCTTACAGACATATCTGGTTACCCGTGCAAGAATAGAAAGAGCATTTATCTGAAGGTGTTGGGTTATAGCCCAATCATCTTCACCAGCACTTCATCATCATCCTTTCTACTCCTGTGTTGGGACAGGTGTGCCGCTAACTCGTCAACAAGGTGGACGGGGAGCCCCAACTAAATGGAAAACCCGAGTACTGCAGAGTGAGAAAAAAGCGAAAATAAAGAATGATGGCAAATTTCAATGTACTGACGCCACATGTTATCTAATCCACTTTCTCGATTTGGGATTGCTTTTTATGAAAAAGAGAAAGAGGAGAAACTGAGTATAGTAAATTTTAACTTTCTCAAGAGTTGCAAAAACCGTATTTTACATTCAATTACATTAGTCTACATGTGGAAATGACAGTTCGTTTTCTCCACCATATTTTCATCCATTTCTTAACAGTTTCTCAGTTTGGGACTGCTTCTCCCTCTCGTCTTCTGCTTTGGCACACAGACACACACAGAAACTCCTTATATATATATTGATTTCAAATTTTTCTTAAAACGCAATTTGCTTTCTTCTCCAACCATTTTATTTCTTTCAACCATTTCACTCCCTCCATCGTTCTGCCTCTGCTTCAACCATTTCACTCCCTACATCGTTCTGCCACTGCTTTTTTCAAGAAAAAAAATTATCAAAGAGGTCAAATCTAGTGAAAGAGTAGAACAAACCAAGAAAGGGAGAGAAGAGTGAGAGAATGATGGCTAAGTGAGGGAGAGAGGGTGTGATAGTGATAGCGAAGTGAGGGAGAGAGGAGAAGAGATGGGAGAGGTGAAGAGCAGAAAAGAGATGATAAAACAGAAGAGGAGAAGGAAGAGAAGAAGATGGGTTGGAGAATGTAAGAAAGTTAGGGAGAGAGTAATATAGTAGGTTACAGGGACACAATGGGGATAGGGAGAGAGGAGGCAGGGAGCAAGTAAAAAATTCCCATTGTTTTTTTTATATATATTTTGATACTGAACCATTAGAAATTGTTTATGAATACAAAGAGGCGATTGAACCGAATTTACCATCATCAACAGCCAATAAAAACTGAAATAAAATTCGCCACCAACAACGTTGTCACCAGTGCCCTGACGTGCAAAGTTACGATTATGGTGGTGGTCACCACATGGTCACCCTAAAGACACACACACACACACCGCAAATACATCTTTTTCCATTACATCTCGCTCCGTGAATTCATATCCAAAACCGAGATGTTCACAATAATAACCAAGGGATGAGATGGATGACTCCCGCTGACCTCTTCTCCTCTTCTCCTTCTTCTCCAGTCCACCTTCCTCGGACTGCTCAGGCACATTCGCTAAACAACCGAAACAGACCTCGTATTCAAATAAGGCAACGTGGTGTTGGCTAACAGTTCTAGGTATGGGGGAGCGACAAATTGCGTTGGACACACCAGTTCTCGTCTGATCACTGAAGTTAAGCACCGCAACCCCAACTAGTACTGACATGGGTGGCCGCCTGGGAACACTGGGTACTGCTAATACCCAAAAATCGTCGCATTAGTATAGTGTTTGTGCAGTCTCTGCATCAGAACTAAACTGTGGACGGGGCTCAAATGACCTTGTGGTTGAAGGGCCCTAAACCACCAACAAACAAACGAACAATCTAGGTATGGGTGTCAGAGGTTCGCCCCTGACAGAGAGCAGAGCTCAGTTGCATCTGAATTTAAGCTACTGGATCGGTGCACTTTCACGTGGAGTGAAATGAAAGGAACAAGATCCTCCCCCAGAAAGCTTCGACTGAGGAGGGCAAGATAACGGATTGGAGTGGGGGTATCAATCAGGCTCTGATGAGCAATCAATAAATTGACCAGGGGTGGAACCGTGGGGCACAACTAGGAGGAGAGGAGTGCAAATCTAAAATCCATATAAACACAGTCCGTTCCTTGCACATACGTGCGAAGAGTGGTCTGGCTGCTATCGCCAGCCCCTAATTTGAGTCATTTCCGAAAATAACTAAAAATTACAGCAATGGAGCTCTGGTTTACAACCACGCAAGAAGCCAATCTACATTTCCCAGAAGCGTCATTACTCTCTGTCAAGTGAAGTACTATTATATCTAGATTGAAGATGACATTAGAGGAACATATATCAATTTATTATAAATAAATATATCTCATCGTATATTTCCATGAATAACCATGCAACCATCCCCCCACTCCCCGAAATATCGACAAAAAATACAATTTGTTGCATTATTTAAGGCAAGCGGCGCAACGATCGACCCATAACATCAATTACCGCCACCGAATTGCATATTTAACGTCATTATAAAAGGGGCAGGGGTTCTCCGGCAGTGACACTATGTAGTTTGTGCCGCGCGACGGGAAAGAGGAGCGGCAAATCGCGTTGGACTCACCAGTTCTCGTCTGATCACTGAAGTAAAGCAACACAACCCTAGTTAGCACTGACATGGGTGGCCGCTTGAGAAAACTGAGTACTGCTAAGACCCAAAATTCGTCGCATTTGTGTAGTGTCTGTGCAGTGGGACGGGGCTCTAATGACTTTGTAGTTGAAGGACCCTAAAACACCCACAAAACAAACAAAAAAAGCTACTCATGAGCTACAATCCTGTGATCAAAGATGGTGACTGCAGTACATTCGCACAAAGGATCTTACAAAATTAGGCGGTACCCGAAAATCCTTTTTTTTTCCTCACCTATATGAGGACAAAAGCAAAGCAACAGGCAACTCCTAACCCTTTTCCCGCCTATGACAGGGTGGGCTACCCATGGTACACAAGGGCGATCTATTGAACAGTATTTTTCCACAGCAGGTTGCCGACCAAAGCTGCAACCCCTATGCTTATTGATCGTCGGCCTACTGTTCGTTGGGGCACTCCACCGACGCCAGGAGGCGAGCTCCTACACCTGGGAATTTGGCCTCATCTACCCGTAGCTTAGCCAAGTTGCGTTGGACACACCGGGGGAGCGGCGAGTTGCGTTGGACACACCAGTTCTCGTCTGATCACTGAAGTTAAGCAACGCAAGCCCAGTTAGTACTGACATGGGTGGTCGCTCGGGAAAGCTGGGTACTGCTAATACCCAATAATCGTCGCATTAGTGTAGTGTCTGTGCAGTATATGCATTAGAACTATGCAGTGGACGGGTCTCTAATGACCTTGTAGTTGAAGGGACCTTAAACTCCAACAAACAAACAATTGGACACACCAGTTCCCGTTAGATCACTGAAGTTAAGCAGCGCACACCCACGTCAATACCAACTTGGGTGGTTGGTAATGAACGTTGGGTGCTCCAAATTAACCCTCTTCCTCATCCTTTCACCTACCTCCTCATCTACCGCGGGCAGCCTCCTAAGGGGTTGACCTGTTATGGCTGCCTGGCTTACACCTCAACCCACTAACTAACACCATAGTAGAGAGGGTTCTTTTACGTGCCACTGTCGTTGTACATCACACGAGACCCCGGTTTTACTTCTCATCCGAAAGAAGGCACATTCGGGGCTTCTCTATCGCCCGAAAGAAGCCGACCCACCACGGTCCAGTATCGAACCTAGAACTATTCACGTAGTTATCGAGCGTGCTAAACCACTGCGCCACCGAGACGGGTCTTTTCAGCTCCACATTAACTGATAAAAAAAAATAAGTAGATATAAAAAATTGGGGGAGGGGGGGTTTACTTAGGCAAAGAGAGAAATCCTCGTTAGAAATTTTTATCGATCGATGAAAAAAGCATTTTACGAGAGTGGTGCCTTCATAGTCTTACTCATGCACGCACCCCACCCCCATACAAGTCCCTGAAAAAAAAAACACGAAACGCAAACCAAAAAAAATTCCTGAATATGAATTGTCTGAACATGTGCAGTTTGTCAACAGTTTGAAAAACATTTTTTTTTTGTTTAATATTTTTAGCATTACACAAAAAAATGTGTGGGTGTGCAACTGTTGGACAGAATTCGATTCAAATTCGTTAAAAGAAAAACACTGATCTGAAAACGCAATGGTTACATCCGAGCTCACAGCAGAGAGGAACTCGTCCACGCACTTCTTCATAACGCCTTAAAAAGAGTTCTATAAGAAAATGTCCTCACCCGATGCACAAGCAAAAGCACTTCCTAACCCTTTTCTCCCTATGGCAGAGTCGGGTACCCAACTTGCCCCTCTGAATGGACACAAGAGTGGTGTATAGGAAGCCCACTGCCGTCCAAACCTGCAACCCTTATGCTCATTTATCGTCGGTCTATTGTTCATTGGGGCACTCCACCGAGTTCATAAAGCAACTCCTAACCCTTTTCCCGCCTATGGCAGGATCGGTACCCATCTTTGTCCCGCTGAATGAACACATGGGGGAACGGCAAATTGCGTTGGATACACCATTTCTCGTCTGATCACTGAAGTTATGCAACGCAACCCCAGCTAGTACTGACATGGATGGTCGCTTGGGGAAACTGGGTACCGCTAATACCCAATCATCGTCGCATTAATGTCTGTGCAGTCTCTGCACTAGAACTACGCAGTGGACGGGGCTCTAATGACCTTGTAGTTGAAGGGCCCTAAAACACCAATTAACCAATACGTCTGAATGGACATAGGGTGATATATTGGTCATAGTTTCTTCTGCAGCTGGTTGCCGGCCAAAGCTGCACCCCTACGCTTATTTATCATCGGTATAGTGTTCGTTGGGGAATGCTGCCGACGACGCCAGGGGGCGAACTCTTACACCTGGAAATTTTGCCTCATCTACCCGTTGCGTAGTAGAGAGGGTTCTTTCACGTGCAAGTGCCATCGTACACCCACACGGGACCTCGGTTTTACTTCTCATCCGAAAGAAGGCACACTCGCGGCTTCTCTCTCGCCCGAAAGAAGCCGACCCATCTCGGTCCAGTATCGAACCTAGAACTTCTGACGCAGTTGCCGAGGGTGTTAACCACTACGCCACCGCGGCGGGTGTACTCCACCGAGCTCCTACATCTGGGAATTTCGCCTCATCTACCAGAAGGGCTCTTTTACGCGCAGTGGTGACTTGGTTCAGAACTACCGGTATCTTGTTGGGGAGGGGCAAAGTGTCCTAAAGATCCTAAATAAAGTGCCTTATCCTCAGTATCGCGTTTGATTCGTGAGCCCATGGTTGGAGGTTCTACACGGACCAAGGAACGTTCTCTTTTCGGAGAAAAAAACTGAAGTGAGAAAGAGAGAAGTCCCAAGCGCACCTTCCCTCTTTCTTTGTCCCGAATCGGGAATGGAAAGTCAGTGTCTCCCTTATTAGGGGTGTACCATGCCACCTCTCACGGAAAAGAACCCTTCAAGCCCTGGCATGCAATCTTACTGAAGACGGATAAAGTGCCCTAAGGATCCTAAGTATTGTATTTGATGCGTGAGTCCATGGTTGTAGGTTTGCTTTTTCCGCCCCTCTGAGGTCGGTAAATTACTTTTAGCAATAAATAACCGAATTTCTCTGTCAAGTGAGGGTGGGACAACAACTCCAACTAATGCAATGATATTCAACAGCTGCGTCCATCCATGCCCCTGGGGAGTTCGTAAGCCCCCCTCATTTGTCAATCGCTCTAGTGTACAATGTCAACTTTGAGATCCCACACTGGGTGCTCATTAAACCCTATTTAAAGGGGCGCCGCAACATACACCAAAACTATTTTCGCAATGTTTATTTGCCGATACTTGGAACACAACGGTTAAAGTAGTAAAGCAAACATTTTGTTTGTTTTCAACATTTGTCAACAACCAATTAACATGCAATAAAACAATCGGCAAGCACAGTTTCGTGTACAGATTTCGGAGGTATCCAAAAAGTGTCAATACATGAGTTGCTGCATGAGCTTGCGCCTCTCTAGGTGGTGTTGGCCTAATGCAGTTCAAAATTTATCAAAGGTCAAAAATGCGGTGGAAAACTGTTTCCCAACAGTTCCCGAACAAACACAAAGAAAAACTTGCCGAACACATCTTACAGGTCGACCGGTACTGCTGGCATTTCTTTTGGGGTTGAGCAAAGGGGAAATCCCGTACATTGATCTTTCGTCCCAAATAAGGTTTGATTATTTGTTTGTTGGTGTTTTAGGACCCTGCAACTACAAGGTCATTAGAGCCCCGTCCACAGTGTAGTTCTGATGCAGGAACTGCACAGACACTACATTAATGCTACGATTTTTGGATACTAGCGGTGCCCAGTTTTCCCAAGCGGCCACCCATGTCAGTACTGACTTCAGTGATCAGACGAGAAGTGGTGTGTCCAACGCAGTTTGCCGCTCCCCAAATAGGGATTGAGTACGCACATTATATACAGTCCCTGGCCATATTAATGTGACCACCAGCTAATATTCAGCTGCAGAGGCGTCGCTAGGGTTGGCATCACCCAGTGTAGTGACGCCATGGTGTCACCCCTCTCCCTTCAAAAAAGCTGCTCTGTTTCTTCTTCTGTTCTGGTGTCACCCCTTTTGTAATGGTGCGAGTGGTGTCACCTGGGGTGGCTGTCACCCCCTTAGTGACGCCACTGTCCAGCTGCAAGCCACTGGGACCGCCATTGACCATGGACGGCCTACCATGCCATCAGAAGGGCATCAGAGGAGGGAACAGCAATGCCGGTGTCTTCTGGCAGGCGGGTCACCTGATTGGCATCAGCATCCGCCCTCTCATTGGACACAATGCTGACATGCCCCGGGACCCACATAAAGACCCCTGTCTTGCCCTGCTTGTGACTCATGAGAAGCAATGGATCATGAGAAGCCTGGTGGTCACATTAATATGGCCTGGGACTGTACGTGATACTGAGTTAAACAATCCTTTTTTAGGCGGAAAACTAACCTAGGTGGGTAGGTCATTCGTGTTCCACCCTATGTGCACAATAAATATCGCCGGTGTGCCCCAGAACCTCTTTCATGACAGGCAGAGGCAGGGGCGGATCTAGGTTGCTCGGGGACTAGGGCTGATTAAAATTCGACGAATAATAGTATAAATAATCATTATTATTAAATTATTAATATTAACTATTTTTACTATATGATAAGTGCTCATTTTTAATCAAAAATTATTAAAAGTTTATGATAATTCCATTTTTCTGGGGCCCCTTGACACTTAGGGGCCCAGGGCTTAAGCCCTATTAGTCCCTATGTAGATCCGCCCCTGGGCAGAGGGAACGATTGTATTGCTTTGGACACACCCGTTCTCGTCTGATCACTGAAGTTAAGTAACGCAACCCCAGATAGTACTAGCATGGGTGACCGCTTCGAAAATGTGGGTACTGTTAAGACCCAAAAAAATCGTCGTAACAGCGTAGTGTCTGTGCAGACTCTGCATTAGAACTATGCAGTGGACGGGGCTCTAATGACCTTCGCAGTTGAAAGCCCCCAAAACACCAACGAAAGGAAAAGAAATGACGGGAAGAGGACCAACTATACTTAAATACACTCATTTCAAAGAGGAGGATTGAACCCCCTACCCAACGAAGGGAATGATGATGAGTGATTGACCACAAAAGGTTGGGTCCCAGCAGGTAGCGGCTTACTGCGTTGGACACACCAATTGTCATCTAATCACTAGAGTTGAGCAACGCAGCCCCAGCTAGTACTGACATGGGTGGCACTTGGGAAAACTGGGTACCGTTAATACCCAAAAATCGTCGCAATAGCGTAGTGTCTGTGCAGTCTCTGCATTAGAACTATGCAGTGGACGGGGCTAGGATCCTAAAACACCAAAAAAAAAAAAAAAAAAAAAAAATGGGTCCCAGCTCGCAAATTCTTGTAACAAAATTTAATATATTAAATAGTGCATGAATTTTAAAACTAGTTACGAATCAAAAATGCGTTTTTATCGCCTGAAAAATTGATTAGAACTGAAATATTGCTCACGAACAAGGCGGCTAGGGTGCCAAGCATCGGCAGGGAGGCAAGAATTCGGCTCACAAATCGACATTGACATCCCAACACCTGCTACACCTAAGTACATTATTATATTAGAATAATGTTCAAAAATATATGGGATCTAACAGGAACGAGTGCAAAGCAACTAACAGCAGATGAATATTTAATGTGCATGTGATCATCATCATATTATCATCAAATTAAGAGTTTGGCGGATGCAAATTCTGGATTGGCTAATTAATTTCGTCGACAGACAAAAAAAGGAGCAATTTTAATGTAAAAAAAAGGGGGGGGCACCATGTCCCGTCAAGCAGTGACGTAAGCAGCGTAGAGACGTGCAGGAAGGAGAGGGGAGGAATTAGTGAAAGGGTGAAGATGGTGACAAAGACGGAGTCTAACAATGTTTTTTTTTAATAATACAAAGTGTCATGTTGTCCCGCCATCATTTGATACATTCAGAAATCTAATTAATACACTAATCTATTAATCCTTAATTAATCTCCTCCCTCCCCACAGCACACGCTTGTCAGTGTCAGCTCCACGTAAACGTCCCATCAACTGTCACTTTTCAACCCTTGCAACACTCTAAAGTCATCACTTCACGAGCTAGTCTGTCAACTTTAGCACAATGATTGGCTTTTTCGACTATTTCCCCATTTGCCGTTAGCCAAATACTGCTGATGACAGTCCACGGTTGTCGTTGAAGGGCCCTAAAACACCAACAAACCAAAAACAGTCTACGGATGCCAGTGAGAGGGGACTTATTGCTCTCCGTGTAAGAAGGGCTCTTATCCGTGCAGCGAGGTGACCACGACCATAACCTCACACGGAGGTCAGAGTTTTGATTCTCATTTGGGACAGTGGAAGGCACACTTGCAATGTCCTGTTACTCTCAAATGACCTTAAAGGAGCCATCCACACCTCGACTACCAGGAACGAACCTGCAACAATTAGGGAGGGAGAGACGGAAAGAAAAAGATAGCGAGAGGTGAGAGAGGGAGACGCGAAAAAGCGAGAGAGAGAGAGAGAAGGAGGGGAGAAAGAGGGAGGAATGAAAGCGTGAAGTAGAGGAAGATGAGAGAAAAGAGAACAGGGAGAAGACGATGGGGAAGAGACTAGACTAGAGAGGAGAGGGAGAGAAGAGAGAGAGCAGAGAGAGAAAAGACGGAGAGAGGTGAGAGAAGAGAGGGAGGGAAGTTGACAGGAGAGAGAAACGACAAGGGGGAACACTATAAAGAAGTGATTAGAGAGGAGGGAGAGGAGAGCGAGAGAAAAGAGAGAGCTTACCCAGAGAGGGAATACAGAGAGAGAAGTGAGAGAGAGAGAGAGAAATGATCAGGGGGAACACTATAGAGAAGAGATTAGAGAGCAGAGACGAGAGGGAGAGACAAGAGGCAGAGGAGAGAGAGAGGGAGAGAATTGAGAGAGAGGACAGGGATTGTTTGTTCGTTGATGTTTTAGGGCCCATCAACTACAAGGTCATTAGAGCCCCGTCCACAGCATAGTTCTTATGCAGAGACTGCACAGACACTACACTAATGCCCCGATTTTGTGGTATTAGCAGTACCCAGTTTTCCCAAGCGGCCAACCATGTCAGTACTAGCTGGGATTGCGCTGCTTAACTTCAGTGATTAGACGAGAACTGGTGAGTCCAACACAATGTCGCCGCTCCCAGAGAACAGGGAGGGAAGTGCGACAGAGAGAGAGACAAACGAGCAGGGGGAACAAAATAAAGAAGAGACTACAGAGAGAAGTGAGAGACATGTGAGACAGGAGAGAGACATGTGAGACAGGAGAGAGACATGAGAGGGAAGTGGAAACCCAGAGAGGGTAAGAAAGAAACGGGGAAGAGAGAGAGACATAAAGAGAGAGGGGGAATGAAGAAATGAAGGGATTATCCATCAAATTCAGGCAGAATCGAACCTACGCAAAACGAGCTTCTTGGATATCGACAAGTACAGTAGTAATAATCATAAAATACCGTCCGAAGCGAGCTTTAATCTTGTATGGAGTGCCATGGTGATAATTTAACTACGACTTCAAGCCTCGCTGCTGGGTTTAATCACTTAATGACAAGCGAGAGACACACAAAACTGGAAAGGAATTACCGACTTGGATAGTCTTGATAGATTTGTGAAGAAGAAGGGGATAGATAGATGGAAGATGTCAACAAGAGGTAAGATGGCGAGGGGTAGGGGGGACGGGAATTAGGCGAGTAGATAGGTAAGAAACAAGAGAGAGAGAGAGGAAGAGGGGAGAGAGAGAAAAGTAAGAATAATGGTCTAAAGTATCTCTTATTCTCTTTGCTTTGAAACTAAATCAACAGTCAGAAGTTGATTGTATCCATTCAATCCTATGGGGAAATGCAGCCTGCAATTGTTTACGGATTCTTTATGTACTAATCTGCAGTTAAGCAACTGCAAAACCGACTTCCGTAGAAGAAAAAAAATATATACCCTCACAGAAAACAGAAACAGTAGAAAAAAAACTCACCCCGAAGACAGAAAATAAGGAGGACCATAGATTGATAGACTGAGAAACAGGACCATCATCAAGATAAACTTTGTCATTAAAATAAATCTTGCCTTAATTAGTATGTGGCACCATCTTTGAAGAGGTGAAACAAGCGTTTCTTTCTTTCTTTTATTTTCTACGTAGAAAAATCTATTCTTCAAGCCATACTCCATTGATTCCGTGTCGTTGCAAAAGGGTTATTTAACGTAGTAGCAGCATCAACAACAACAACCACCATCCAGCAGCAGCTGGTTCCATACTCTGACAATAATAAGCGCCATCTATACACAAACACGTCGTTTTCTATGTAGAAAAAAAAAAGAGTAGAAATTCCTTTCTTTTTTCATCCATTCAACACAGAAAAATCTTCTGTTGACCTCAAAAGTGGAGCAGGAGGCGAAAAATGACGATAACTCCCATATAGAAAAAAAAACCTGTCGGGTTAGATAATGTTGGCTAATAAAATATTGGCCTTCAACTACAATGGTCATCAGAGCCCCGTCCACTGCGTAGTCCAATGCAGAGCCTACACAGACCCTACGCTGTTACGACGATTTCGGGCATTACCAGTACCCAGTGTTCCCAAGCGGTCATCCATGCTAGTACTAGCTGAGGTTGCGTTGCTTCACTTCAGTCATCAGACGAGAACTGGCGCGTCCAAAGCAATACGGCTGCTCTCATCGGCCTAGATCGGGATGGATCTCGCACCTAAAGATACGCTGCTATTGGCATCTTTCCGACAAAAATAAGACATTGTCCAGGCCGGGATCACGTCCTGAGAATCAAACTAGGAGTAAGCTAGTCTTTGTCAGAATGCCCTCTCCAGTCCTGACTGAAAAATCTTGTAGAAAAAAAAAAGCCCTTTTACTAGAACTTCACTTCACAACGATGAAACCTGTCTTGGTAGTTTTGTGGCTGAGCACTTGAGGGGACTATAGTTTCAGGTTCGATCCTGAGGGGGCGGCGAATTGCGTTGGACACACCAGTTCTAGTCTGATAACTGAAGTTAAGTAGCGCAACCCCAGCTAGTACTGACATGGGTGGCCGCTTGGGAAAACTGGGTACTGCTAATACCCAAAAATCGTCGCACTAGTGTAGTTTCTGCCTCAGAACTACGCAGTGGACGGGGATCTAATGACCTTGTAGTTGAAGGGCCCTAAAACACTAACAAACAACAACAAATCGATCCTGAGAGTAGAACTACATTCGTGTGGCAGAGACGACAGTCCAAACGGGACAGAACCTTTATTCGCCTATCCCCGTCATCGCTCTAAGGAACTGGGTTACTAAGAGGTGGGGAGAAGAGCGAACACCTCATCAATCACCACCAACCCTTTTCCCGCTAAAGACAGGGTCAGGAACTGAAGCGACCTGTTGGACAATACTTTTACGGTGTAGCTGGCTGCCAACCTAACGCCAGATCCCTTACCCTTATTTATCATCAGCCTAGGGCATTTGCCCTCCACGCTGGAGGAGGGGCCTGCTCCTACGTCTAACTGCATCCACATTTTTTTCTCTCTCCGTGTAAGAATGGTTCTTTTCCGTACAGTGCTGACATCGTACACACTTTCACACAGACATCCGACGACGGAAGGAGTACTGAGGACCGCTCTCCCTCTCTCACCTGGTAAAGAGGTAATCTTCGGTTCAGATTCGAACTTGAATCCAGTACACAACTTCTGCACCAGACGGGAGCGACGAATTGCGTTGGACACACCAGTTCTCGTCTGATTACTGAAGTTAAGCAGCGCAACCCCAGCTAGTACTGACATGGGTGGCCGCTTGGGAAAACTGGGTACCGCTAGTATCCAAAAATCGTCGCCATTAGTGTAGTGTCTGTGCAGTCTTTGCATTAGAACTACGCAGTGGACGGGGCTCTAATGACCTTGTAGTTGAAGGGCCCTAAAACACTAACAAACAACAATCTGTATATTATGGATGACCCTCCCTAAACTCAGCAACGATCACTAAGTCGATTGAAAGCGTATTAAACAGTGCATACTGCAAGCAATCGATGAATTACAACAACAGCAGCAGCAGCACACAACAGCTGCAAATATCGATCTTTCTAGAAGCTTAATAATAATTAACTCTATTATTATTATAAGGCATCATTTTTTAATATAACCCATCCCCCCAGTCCGACATTCTTCAAATATTTTATAAAAATAATCCTTTTTCTTCATAGTTTCAACCATCTCACATGCATACTGACTCTCTCTCACTGCAAGCCACTCCGGAGACTCGAGGTCGCTTCTCAAATCTTCCTTTTTGCAATTTCCGGTGCAGTTCCAGACCACCTGGGAATTTTGAACCGATCTATATTGTACGGTCGATGTAGAAACGGTTCATTTCCGTGTACCGAAAGGGTTCATTCCAGCGTTGATCGCATCGTACACCCTGTCACAACGCAAACTTTCTTTCTCTCCCATCCAACATAAGACAACACTCTCTTTTCTCTCGGAAGTGGCCCATTCTCACTGTCCACCAGGCTCGAACCTGAAACCATGAACTCACACGAACGAATCAACCACAAAATCTTCACTACGACCCTTCGTAAAACGGAAAACGACAGATGGATGCGCACAATTTCTCCACATTTCTGCCATAATTTCTGCCCTTCACATTGTCACACAGGTAGGTGCGAACTCGCGCCCCCTGATCAGAAATTCGTTCAAAATACAAATAAAATGACCAGTAAACTGACCAGTAACTCCGTGTCAAACCTTCACATCGCCACACGGATCAAAAAACAAAAGACAAAACGTCAAAATTAGGAGAGAAATGCCACCAACTAAAGAACATAGATGAAGAAGGAGGCTGGACCGGGAGTAGACGCACCTACATTTCTGGATGAACTATGACTTCCCAATAAAGTAGACTGACCAATGGTCAACACTACCAAATGCTAAGGTTTATAACTCTGCACTAAGAAGAAAAAGAAACAGCAGAAGGAAACACTGATAGCCACCTCAAAAAACAAAAACTTGAGAAGTTTAAACTGAAAGAATGTGTAAGTTGAGAAGCACATCTTAAGAAATGCAAGAAGAAGAAGAAAAGGGTGATGATGATGATGAAAACTTAATGAATTCAGCCTTGTCCATCCTTGCTGACCAACCAATCCACCAAGCCTCATTTCACGAGAAAAGACTGTCTTTACAAATAATGTCACAGCTGCGATTTTGTATAATATTTTTCTCATCTCCTCATCCTCACTGCTCCGCTGTCATCATTATCATCTTCTTCTTTTTCTTAAAGAAAACATCAATTTTCTACATAGAAAAACACAGAAGAAAAGAAGAAGAAGAAGAAAATCCATGTGACATCTAAGGGGCAGTTTCAATTGACATCATTGCTGAAGATGTTCTTACTTAAGTCAGCAAAACATTTTTTAGGAGTGGGGGGGGGTCACTACAACTTACCACCTTTAAGAAATCCAACACAATCTCCAGAAGAAGAAGAAGAAAGAGGAAAGTGGGTGAGAGGCGAAAAGCGAGGGGATAGAGTGATGGGGGTGGGAATCTCAAACATCCTCTTAAGGAATGTTGAACTTAAGTTGAACTTCCCTTGATGAAGCCCTCTGTCTCCAGAGTTATTTTCTTGTTATTGAATACCAAAGGAAAAAAATAAAGAAAATCAGTTTCTACTGGTGATTCCTTACGATTGACAATCTTCTTAAGATTTTGGTTGATGGAACATCTAAGATTCCATGATTACCTTCAAATTTTCATGTTCAGGGATGATCCGGGCGGGATCAGGGAAGTAGAATACAGGTGTCAGAGCACGACACTATGCGCAGTAGTCTACTTTTCTTAAGTCAGACTTTCTAAAATATCAGAAGATGGAGATGGAGAGGGAGGAAGGAAGTGAGAGGGTGGTTAGTTCGTGGACGTCGGTTCCTCAGCGTTATTTACCAACCGGAAGTACATTTCGGACAGTTACCTATGTCAACTTTGAAGACCAGGTGCGCGAACTCTCCTATACCTAAAGTATTGTTGATTTCCTTCCACGTTTACAAAGCGGTGCAGTGGTAGCATCCAACGCGCTAGGATAAATGCCACTTAAATTCCCATTCGGGACAGAAGAGCCATCGTTCGCACCCCCGTCAAACAATGATCACCGGCTTTACTTCCCATACGGAAACGGAAGGCAAGGCGCACTTGAGGGGTCTCTCTCTCCCTCACCACGACCTCGACCACCAGGCTCGAGCCTGAAACCACAATCTCATGACTCAAGCACACTGATCACCGGGCAGAAACCAACCGGGAGCCTGACGGATCAATGAACCCCTTCTCCCACCACTTCGTCTGTTAATCACACCCCAAACCAAAATGAATCCTTATCACTAGCATTACAAACCATTTTTCCACCTATGGTAGGGGTCGGGTGCCGATTTTTGTACCATTGGGACGCAGGAGCGATCTCTTGGACGACATTTTCACGCAGTCTACGACGGCCTACTGTTGGGTGGGCCACTCCACCGATCTCCTACAACTGGGAATTTTGCCTCATCTACTCGTTGCATAGTAGAGAGGGTAGAGAGGGTCTAGAACCACTGAGTGGGAGCGGCTTATTACTGATCACTGAAGCTAAGCAACGCAACCCCAGTTAGTACTGACATGGGTGGCCGCTTGGAAAAGCTGGGTTCCGCTAATACCCAAAAATCGTCGTATTAGTGTAGTGTTTGTGCAGTGTCTGCATTAAACTACGCGGTGGACGAGGCTCTAATGACCTTGTAGGTGAAGGGCCCCCTAAAACACCAACGAAAAAAAATGGAACCACTGACGCAGTAGTCGTACCTCAGCGCCACCCAGGTGGGTCCCAAGGCAAAGAAATTCTATTTCACTTATGTTTTGCACCTTAGTCTGCCTCTTCACTTACACTCCGTCATAGCTCTCTCCCTTTCTCCCTCTCTCTCCCCTGTCTCTTTCTCTCCCACTCTCCCTGTCTGTTCCTTTCTCTCCCTTCCTCCCTCTCTCTCCCTG
>JAAFCE010006668.1:8889997-8951944 GCA_013389805.1 Trigoniulus corallinus
TGTCTGTTCCTTTCTCTCCCTTCCTCCCTCTCTCTCCCTGTCTCTTCTTCTCTCTCCCTGTCTCTCCCTTTCTCCCTCTCTCTCCCCTGTCTCTCTCCCTCTCTCCCTGTCTGTTCCTTTCTCTCCCTTTCTCCCTCTCTCTCCCTGTCTTCCTCCATCTCTCTCCCAGTCTCTTTCTCCCTCTCTCCCCCTGTCTCTTCCTCTCTCTCTCTTTCTCCCTCTCTCCATGTCTGTCCCTCTCTCTCCATGTCTCTCCCTCCCTCTCTCCCTGTCTCTCGCTTTATCTCTCCCTTTCTCCCTCTCTTTTCCTTCCTCCCTATCCCTCTCTCTCTGGGCGCTGTTGTTTCCTAATATGACTTTGGCAATTTACCAAAGTATCACATATATGAAAAATGTACTTTACGACAATAAAATACGCCGACGGCGTGCCATATACCTCTTCAATATGCAGACTGAAATGTGGCACCATACGCTAAAGAGAACAGCGACCCCCACACACAAATATCCATATATCAGTCACCACTGCGATACCCGTACATTTCAAATAAAAAAAATCTGATGAAACCTTTTCATGTTAAATTAACTTTTGATTTACATGATAAAAAATGAAAAAAAAAATATGTTAAAAAAAATTAACCGGAAGTGGCTAAGAGAGAGGGAGAGAGAACCCCATAATGCTATTTTTTTATATAAAAAGATATGATGCATGATAGTGACATTTATATCACATCCAACTGTTGCCGACTCAGTACAGTTGTTTCCAACATGAATTACACAACATGTGTTTCACCAAACATGCATACAACATACACTAAATGATTGTTCGCGGTTGGTTATCGGGGCATTTCATATCCACACATCTCCCTAAGTCGCTAAATAGTTTTCCGGCCACCAGATGGCAGACCGTCCGAATCCCCATTAGTCCAGCACTCGTGACACGTTCTCCGTCCTAGGTGCTTAAAGGAAAGAGAGAAAAATATGGAGAGTAGGCGGGAGTCGAACTCGTGGACTCACAGCACTTAACCCCATCTGACACCTAAGGTAGGAGGGGAGAGGGCAAGTCCAGTGTCCCTTTTTGTCACATAGAGACACACGGGCCATCCATCGCACAGTTTTTACCGCACAGCCAGCTGCCCTCCGATCTCCTGCTGCTAACTTCATGGCTTACTTACCGCCGGCCCATTTCAAAATGGCCCATTTCACTGGAAAGGCACTTTTCCTCCACCGACGCCAGGAGAGGAAGCAATCGCTTACACAGTGTTCCCCTTCTCTCTCCTGTCCTGTAAAGAGGACCATCCCAGGATCGAATTTGGAAAACTGTGTATTGCTATTACCTTAAGAGTAGTATCCGTGCCGACTCTGCTTGTTTTGTTGGTTTTTAAGGGCCCTTCAACTACAAGACCATTAGAGCCCCGTCCACTGCATAGTTCTAATGCAGGAACTGCACAGACACTACGCTAATGCGACAATTTTTGGATATGAGCGGTATCCAGTTTTCCCAAGCAGCCACCCATGTTAGTAGTAGCTGGGGTTGCGTTGCTTAACTTCAGTTATCCGACAAGAACTGGTGGATCCAACGCAATACAGCTGCTCCCGTGCAGACTCTGCACTAGAACTACGGAGTGGACGGGGCTCTAATGACCCATTGTAGTTGAAGGACCGTGAAACACCAACGAAACAAGAAAACGAAGTGGATTTGGTTTGTTGGTGTTTTAGGGCCCATCAACTACAAGGTCATTAGAGCCCCGTCCACAGCATAGTTCGTATGCAGAATCTGCCCAGACACTACACTAATGCGACGATTTTTGGATACTAGCGGTACCCAGTTTTCCTAAGCGGCCACCCATGTCAGTACTAGCTGGGGTTGCAATGCTTAACTTCAGTGATCAGTCGGAGAACTGGTGTGTCCAACACAATTCGCCGCTCTTAACAAAATGGAACCACTGAGGAAGTAATCCAGCTTAGGATCAAATTTGGAACCACTGAAGCAGTAGCCCAATCCAGGATTGAATTTAGAACCAATGTCGCAAGGGACGCATCACCCAGGCTGTGTCAGTAAATTAAGAACAGCGAGGGGAAAGCGAGAATGGAACCTGCAAACCTTGAACTCAATTCACGAACTTATTGAACTGCATATTATTAGAAAAAAAAAGGTTTTTTCTTGGGTGAACTACTGAAGCAGGGAATTGGAATGAAGAGGGGGCAGAAGGAGAGCGGCCGGTTCTTAGATCCGCCCGGAAGTTTGCGAGAAACCCACCATTCATGCATGGCACCATGAGACTAAAGAGGAACAGTCCCTAAAATCCGGAAGTGCATATATTTATCTTTTTTTTCTTCTTCTTCTCCTTCTTTTGTAGACAACAAGAACAAGTAATCGAAATAAATTACTGTAATGGGAGTCTTCGTTTTGTTATTCGGGGCTTCCGTCTGATGTTGTTTGACAACATTAAGTATCTGCAACATGTCGTCAAAAAAAATCAATTTCCAAAATTGTGCCATTTCCGGTCTCCTCGTTTTGTCTCTCTTTCACACTCTCACGGTAAATATGCTACATGCTTGTCTAGTCGAATATTTAACTATTTTAAGAGTCAAAATAGTCACGATTATTTAAAATACACACGCGCACGCGCGCGTGAACATGTTCGTGAGCTGAGTTTTAAACAAGGTCTAGAGACTTAAGAGGGTAGGTTGACTACTCGCTAGTTTTCTCTCCGGTTTTCGCTTCCTTTGGGCATTCATTTAAACTTTCTATCTCTCTCTCTTTTAAAAAATTAAAATTTTACAAAGATTGATTACTTACTTTAAAGGAGGGGTCGGGATGATGAGGAGGAGGGGGGGGGGTGAGAAGAAACACACATGCACAACACGCCATTTGCATTGACTCCCGAATGACATCCAAATTGGAAACACTTTAGTCGCAATTTTATTTCCAAATTGGTAATTTAATCGGTCGGAAAGAAAGATTTTCAACCAACAAGAAGAAGAAGAGGCAGAAGATGCTCTTTCGGAGAAAAAAAAGCATTTTAAGATACCGATTCATTTGTGTAACTTAGGTGAAGTGTTTTTGTATATAACATAAAGAGGATATGTGGAGGGTGGATGAGCGGAGGAGGAAGAGGGGAAGGGGTAGGAGGACAGCGAGAAGGAGAAGGGGATAAGGGAAACAGAAAAGATAACCACTTCAGACAATACTAATCCTTTCCTTTCCTACCTCTCGCCTTCAGCAAACACAGTTACTTTTAGTGTCATAATTACATTTTTCACGTTTGAAAATTAGTGTCATCTTCTACAGTCAAAAAATTTGCCGAAAAACAACAGCCGAAAAAAAAAATCAGAAATGATCCCCTTTCTTCCCTTCATAAAAATTGCAGAGTGAAAAGGCAGAGGAGGAGGTAAAAATTTCGAGAAGAGAAAAAAACGGCCATCAACAAGTGAAGGCTTGTTTACATCTCCAGCCAGAGATATCTGCCGTCATGGTCCTTAAGACGGTTAACCAAATGTCGGTTTAACCACTTCCGGTTGGGAATTCACCACCCTGGCGGAAGGAATGGTGATCATCTTCATCAGCATGTCTTGCAGCATGTGAAGTTGTTGTTTGTTTGTTGGTGTTTAAGGTCCCATCAACAACAAGGTCATTCGAGACCTGTCCCAGCTTTCCCGAGCAGTACCCAGTTTTCCCGAGCGACCACCCATATCAGTACTAGCTGGGGTTGCATTACTTAACTTCAGTCATCAGACGAGAACTGGTGTGTCCAACGCAATTCGCCGCCCCCTGCAGCATGTGAAAAAAAGGCTCGTGTCCATGTGGTGGTGATATCACACAAGCTTTTCAAATACGACCATGACTTCCCGCTTTACTTGTAAGGTTCACTTTCCGGGTGCCCTTTCCTTACCTCACCTTCGATCCAATCTCCCTCTCATTAGTCTCGAACCTACAACATGAAGGCACGACCCAAGTACGATACCACTTGAGCCAATCAGGCATAGAGAGGAGAAGAGATGAGAGGCAAAGGTTACCTTCGTTGTTGGTTGGTGTTTAAGGTCCCGTCAACTACAAGGTCATTAGAGACCCGTCCACAGCATAGTTCTAATGCACAGACTGCACAGACACTACACTAATGCGACGATTATTGGGTATTAGCAGTACCCAGCTTTCCCGAGCGACCACCCATGTCAGTACTAACTGGGCTTGGGTTGCTTAACTTCAGTGATCAGACGAGAACTGGTGTGTCCAACGCAACTCGCCGCTGCAAAGGTTACCAGCCATCAAAGTTGTTGCACGGCAACACAAAGAACAGGGCGCGTCCCGTTTAGCAACACCACTGCCGTGCTGGTGCCTGTGTGTCCACCTTTCTCTTCCTTCCTTTCACCAAGGAGAGATGACCTCCATCCACCCTTCTACCTCCTAGAAAAAAAATTATTAATCTTGGCGAGGATAGAAACCATAGGCGCAAACCATGAGTTCAAAACTGGTACTGATACTACCACCAACGACATGTCTCCACACAGAAGGTTTGATGGAAAGGGGGGATTGAACTCGAGATCACCTACACATCAGGATCCTGCCCATCATCGCCACCGGTCAAGTCGATATTGAAAAACCGGCGACATGAGATCTACGGGCAAGAAGAAAAAACAATCTCCTGCCTTAATGGCTTCCCAATTTTACAGTATCCTCGCCCAATTTCACTTTTCTAGGTTCCTTTCCCTTCTCCCCTCTCCCACTTCTTCCCATTATCCGTTTCTCCTTCCAGTTCCGAAAAAAAGCCTCTACTTTCGTGACCTTCAACCAGAAAATAAATTACCTTTACTGTTCGTTGCCTATCAAATAATGATATATGAATGAAGATAAAATAATGGTCAGTCGGTAATAACAAATTATAGATCACACACCCACCCACACCCAAAAAAAAGAGAGAGTGGGCGCCCCCTTTCTCCCTTCTTTGAAGAAAAGGACACGACGTGCATATAACGTCTGAACACAAAACAGGATCCCTGATGCCCATTATTTCCTCACATTAATTCTGAAAGAAATGTATAGACGAGGTGATACAAGAGAAGAAGCATGGGGCAGGAATGAAGAAAGGAGGGGAGAGGGCGTAGGACACGCACCCCTCAATAACTTTAACCAGTTACACTGAGGGATAATACATTTTCTCATTTTCATCAACTACAACTTCTTCCATTAGATTTAACAATATTGATTTGCTCGAGATTCCGATCAATGCTGGACCACCTGACTCCCCATTTCTCTTACCCCCCCTCCTCTTCTTCCTTACCCTCAAGAGTTAACACCCCAATACCACCTCCTCCTCTTCCTCTTCTGCCATTCTCAGAAGCAAGAAAGGGACACTAACAAAATTTTTTACAGATCTCATTTGCTACTTGTTTTCACCTCTTCAATATGAAAAAATAACCCCTTGTAAACCCTCTTTTCCTCGCCCCCGACAAGAAACCGATAAATTTGGTAGTGGGGATATAGACAGAACGAGAGAGAGAGAGACGGGAGAGAAAGGTAGGGCATAGTAGGAGGTCCAAACCAAGAGAAATTACAACCGATCATGAGGCATTTAATAATGATCAAGAAACACACGGTGGTAAGTATTTCTTCTTAGTGAAGATAAAGTAGAGAAGGAAATTATCTAAGAAGAAACAAAGCAAGAAAAAAAATTTCTTTTTTCCGCTCCACACAAACATCCTACCCTCAAGACCCCAAAAAAGGGGGGGGGGGACAATGGGTACACGACAGCATCACTTGTCATCTTAATGAGAGAAACCCAGCACCTGGTTCCATTCTCAATGATAACGCCCTTATTTATCACATGACAAACACACCAAAGAGTTTCATCACCTTAAAAGTAATCAGTTATTATGAATAAAACAATAGCTGTCCTCAGAACTGGCAAACGCAGCCCTTTCGCACTTTTACTGGGCCTTGAAAGTGACGTAACTGTCCACCAACACAGGTGCACACACCCAGCTTGATGGTTGGAGTGAAAAGAAAAGTGAGAGAGGGGTTGACACGCGTCGAGTGTCGAAAGTCACTGTGACACCTCAGGATCTGTGAAATCTCAGGACATCCCGCGTCCCACCGCCCCGGGCCCGGTTCAGTATCAGCTTGTTGAACTCGTTGAGTTCACAATAGCAAGTTCAGATCTCGGCAGAGGTGACAAAAGTCCAAAGTGCCGCCTGCCTTCCATCTCAAGGACGTGTCCCGTACGATGGTGAGCACCATGTTACCACCCCCTGCGTGGCAAAAAAAACAGTTCGAAAACATCACTATAATTATCCCAGCCTTTTTTTCCGCCTATGGCAGGGTCGGATACCCTTTCTTGTCCCATTGGGGAACGTGAGAGATCTGTTGAACGCAGCCAATTGCCAACCTAATTGCTGCAACCCTTATGCTTCTTTATGGCCGGCTAGTTGTTCTTTGGGTCACTGGGAGCGGCTGTCTTGCGTTGGACCCACCAGCTCTCGTTTGATCCCTGAAGTGAAGCCACGCAACCCCGGCTAGTACTAACATTTGTGGCCACTTGGGAAAACTGGGTACAGCTAATACCCCAAAATCGTAGCATCAGCGCAATGTCTGTGCAGTCTCTGCCTTA
Source organism: Trigoniulus corallinus (assembly GCA_013389805.1). NCBI lineage: Eukaryota > Metazoa > Arthropoda > Diplopoda > Spirobolida > Trigoniulidae > Trigoniulus > Trigoniulus corallinus. Next base: position 8,896,603 of record JAAFCE010006668.1, read on the forward strand.
GAACTATGCAGCAGGCGGGGCTCTAATGACAGCTGTAGTTCAAGTGCGCTAAAATACCAACGAAACGACAAAAAATTGGGTTACTTTTTCTCCACCTACTTGGGGGGGGGGACTTTTACACCAGGGAATTTTTGACCGATCTACACTTAACCATGAAGCAAGGGTTGTCTCCCGTGCAGTGCCGAATTGTGTGTGTCCTAGAAGATCAACTTCATTAGAGGTTCATTTAGCATCACTTTCTCAATTGCAGATGATAAATTTTTGGAAAGGAGTGTCCGTTCGGTGAAGCTGCCAACAAATGCAGCTTGAAAACATTTAAAAAGAAGTCATTTAAAGCAGAATACAAATCGGAAACATTTTTTTCCACTGTTTTCAAACATATCTAGGTTGGACTGAATCACCATAATTTCATCATAATAATAATGATGATGATGATAACAACAATAATAAAGTAAAATTTGGAGGGTTTTTAACGAGTGCCCACACGAATAACGACGATATTTATGAAATAATTCACCCAAACAACCTCAGTGGTCCTAACTCACATCTAAAGGGCCCTAAGTAATTCACTTCTGTATCATAAGTATTATCTGCAAAATCATCAAGTTGATTTTAGATAATGTTATATTTTTTAATCCTGAAAACATTTCACACAGCTGCGCCTTTATCATTTGACGAAGAGAGACAGAGGAGCAAGAGCGAGAGAGAGCCAGAATGATGCAGATAGAAAAGGTATTTGAAATGCAAATTATTAACCAAGCATTTTTTGGGAGGGAAGGGGAAAGATCTCACTTTCAACATTTGAATATGCAATTTCTATTTAAAGAGAGAGGGGGGGGGTTGGTAGGTACACGCACACGCGCGCACACACACACCACGAAAAATCAGACAGAAAATTCAAAAGAGAAACTATTTGAATGCTCATACAGAATTGAAAGCAGAAAGGGGTAGGAACCAAGTACAGGCAGAAAGGGGTAGGAACCAAGTACAGGCAGAAAGAGGAGGGGGGGGCAAAGACTTAATGAATCACACAAACAATCATGAGCTTATTTATACACATTTCTGAAAAATGCCAAGGTCGATCATTTGTGACTAAAATCTACGAATTCCAAAATACTGCTTGCAAGAGATAGGTTAAGTGAAGGGGAAAGGGTTGAAAACTGTGTCTGTGTGTGCTTGGAGGGGAAAGAGGGGTAAGAGCGCACTCTTGTCCTCTCAAGTACCAATTGCCAACATTCAGCAGATGCGGTGGATAGCCTGCAATGCGCAAAATGATACTGGCGTTGAATGGAAAACCATCACAATTTCCGACTCAATTTTTGTCTCTGGGTTGTTCGGTAGAATGATGATTTCCTAACTGACCCCGAGGTCAAATCGCAGCTGTGAGGACATATCAGTGGCATAAGAAAGACTAACAGTCTGTTGCTCTAAAGGTCGTAAAACAAGAACCCACACTACATAATAAATCCCAGGCGTTCTCATCCTCTACCGCACCATGAAAAGGGTTCACATCCGTCACAGGCTGTCAGAATCATCTCTGACCAACCTCCCAAAACCGTTTCTGACGAAAAGCGTAGCATCTGGTCTCTTAACTGAAAACACACCTGTCTTTATATCAATTTTAGATCAATCACAAACTAAATCAGAAGGTATCTATTGACTACTACTAACCCACCCTTTTCAGTCCCATGGCAGGGTCGGTCGGGTACTCACTTTGTCCCATTGGAACACGGGGAATTGTCTGTTGAACTGCAGTTTTACGCAGGTCGCAGGTGGCTACCAATCTGGGGCTGCAACCTTTATGCTTATTTGTTGTCGGCCTATTTTGATTTGTTGTGGCACTTCTTCCTCCACCTACACCAGTGGGACGAAGTCCTACACCTGGGAATTTTATTACCAATGAACACATATATACTTTAGTGAAGTTCCTTTCCGAGCAATAGTGACATGGTATAGCCTACCTCACACGGGACTACGGTTTTTATTCTCTCTTTTTCGCAGTCGGTCCAGGATGGAACCTAGAACCAATCCAGCAAGCAGCCTCAGTGATATAGAAGTGGCTTGTCAGCCTCTATACCACACTAATGGCAGGGTTTTTTGTTCGTTTGTTGGTGTTTTAGGGCCCTTCAACACAAGGTCATTAGAGCCTCGTCCACCGTGTAGTTCTTATGCAGAGACTGCACAGACACTACACTAATGCGTCGATTTTTGGATACTAGCGGAACCCAGTTTTCCAAAGCTACCACCCATGTCAGTACTAACTGGGGTTGCGTTGCTTAACTTCAGTGATCAGACGAGAACTGGTGTGTCCAACGCAATTTGCCGCTCCCCTGATGGCAAGGGAGAGAGTTTCTAAACCTGAAAATCTTACCCAGGCTTTATCTGCCAACCTGAAGGGAAGACGCACCTGGATCAATGCATTCCACTGCAATGCAAGGAGCTAGCATCAATGGTGCAAATAAAAACAGGTTCGCTGCCAGGTCGGTGTCATCAATGAAAGCATTATTCCAAAACCAGTTTAATTTCTTGGTTGCTAAGTCAAGCAACCCTGACAAATCTTCAGGATTTGGCAAATCATGATGATATCGATTAAGTTTCAACTCTTTTACGACTCAAATTACCCCCTGAAAGAAACGGCCATATCAGGAATTTCAAAGTAGTCCTTGTTGAGTCTCACCACTACTTCACTTTAAATATCTAAGCAACAAACAGCATCTCAAAAACTTGAAATTTGACCTGAAATTTCGTAAAAAAAAGTGAACTTGGTAAGGGTGGGGAAGAAGGTGACATGCGTCAAACAAAACTCAAATTCCTACGTGAATCCTAGCAGCAGTAGGAAACAGTTTGGAGAGAAATCTTCGAGATGACAAACAACACAACAACCAACCCGACCTACATATTGAAAACATTTAAATTCAAATACAAGCAATAAATATTACGGCTCTTCTTGCGCTCGCTCTCTGTTGGTCAAAAATAAAAGGAGATGTAATTTCATTTTCCATCCAAACAGCAACAAAAATACTGTCATATGTGCGTGTGGTGCGTGGGTGTGTTTCTAGAAGAAGAAAAGCCCCCCCCCCCCTCTCTTTTCATGGGAACCATAGTAACACAGGCAGGACCTCACAGTTCCACCCGCCGAAAAATAAAACAAAATAACAAAAACATTTTCTTCAACTTCATGAGCAACAAAGGAGGAGAAAGAGACAGAGGGGGGGGGATGGGGCAGAGAGGTGGAAAAAAAGAGGAGGTGAGAGAGATGGCATAATTTTTCTACTCTAAAAGTGAAGAAACCAATTTTAAATTACACTAGAGCAGAAATCTTTCACTCAAATCCTATATAGACCTTAAATCATATTTTTGGAAATCACAATTCTAGTCTATACCAGAGGTGAATTTTATTAAAGCCATAATTCAATAGGATCCTAAAATAAAAAAAAGGAGGACGAGGAGGAGGAAGAGGAGGAGAAAAAACTATTTCCAATTGTTCAATTGCTGGTGGATGAACGGAATAAATTTGGGAGAGGGGGCAGTCTCTGGGTATGTGTGGTGTAGAGAGAGAGAGAGAGAAAGAGAACCGAAATAACGATGAGAAGGGTGCAGAGGAAAGAGCTTAAACATCGCATGGGGCTGTCCGAAAACAGGAAAAAAATCCCTTAAAACTATTAAGTCTAACACCCCTTCACCAATCGTCGAAAGGATACCAAAAAAAAAAGAGAGAGAGAGAGAGAAAAGGAATGCAAACGGCACAGAATCTCAGTGTCATCGTCAAATCTCACAGGGGAGTCATCACCAAAGATAGCACATAAAACCGATTAAATTATAGACTGGCACAGGGGATTTCTACAACACGTGGCTCACATTTTCCCCCATGGTCCATTTTGTCCATCATGTTAGAGGTACAACGGGGGTTAATAACACAGAAACCCAGATGAGGAGAGGGCCACTGAGATGGAGGACCGAGATATAATCGTAGAAGCTAGGAAAAGTTTGAGGGAGAGAAACTGGTGATGATATGAAAATAACCAAAAATAGAGACAATATGCGCCAAATGGAAATAGCAGAGACGAGGAGGTCATCTAAACAAAGGAGAGGAGGGGGAAAAGGGACCAGAACCAAATGAGACGGGTGTTAAAACCTCGCACAGTCTAGACGAGACTTGAACTCGTATCCATCCATTGATGAGATTCAAAACGAATGATGATGACTACAGCTCGCTAAAACTAATAAAGGAGACGAAAACGAAGACCGGAGACTGGTTATGGCGGGGTGTGCAGACCTCAAATCTCAGCTGTGGAGACATGATGGTGCTGTCACCACTCTTGTTTCCCCTTTTTTTGGTATTCTTAATTGGTGGGACCATGAAGGACCTTAGCCAGTTGTGCCCAACATAATACACTGCTATTATTGTCTTCATCATCAGAGATAAATAAAGGTTAAAAGGTGTGAAAGAATAAGAGGCTGATCTCCCGCCAGAATGATGCTAGAGATACTCAAGCAAGCGCAGAGGAGCGGCTGTAATGCGTTGAGCACACCAGTTCTCGTCTGATCACTGAAGTTAGGCAACGCAACTCAGGACAGTACTGGCATGGGTGACCGCTTGGGAACACTGGGTACTGTGACTGTGACAGTGTCTGTGCAGACTGCATTAAAACTACATAGTGGACGGAGCTCCAACGACCATTGCAGTTGAAGGACCCTAAAACAACAACAAAACAAATAAAAAGCAAGCACAGGCAAACATCCGTCTGACAGCTAAACAAATATTGCGCATGCCCATTAGTCGGCATTGAGATATCATCACAACGTAGCATCATTCTGGCTGGTAAACGACCTAGGGGGAGGGTATGAAAGAGTTACCGTTTTAGCCGTGTACAGACACTGGACAATGGTCAAGCATTATAAAAGCAAGGGAGGAAAAGGGAAAAGTGAAACTGCCGCAAAGAAGGGGGGTGTGTGGAGAGCAGGTCAACGAAAAATAGACCACCTGGTTACTTGAGCCTAACATGAACAACGGATGGTATTCAAATTCAACACAACGAAAACTTTCAACATTTTATAACATGCAGCTGAAAACGTTATTTAAATATATAAAATATAAATCTAGTGAAATAAAATACAAATTATATTCCAGAAAAGAAAAGAAAAAGAAATTGACGACGAGGATGGCAAAAATGGAATTTCTCTTAACAAAAAATAAAACGAAAATGTCGTTGAGAGACAGACGGACACACGGCATGTTCATGTTTCAAAACGACACATAAAAAAATAAGCCAATTGGGAATTTCATTCAGTTTTTGAACCCAACAATGACAAAAGGGCCGAAAAGAAAAAATATCTTCACATCTACATTATCCTAAAACAGAAGGAACAGCCAAGAAAAGACCATCTTGAAAGAAAGAAACCAAGGGAAAAAAAATCACATACAGTTTAGGCAAAGTTATGGCAAAGTGCCCATCAATGAAAAAAAAAGGGAAGAAACACAGACGCCCTACAATCATCATAAAAGGACCATTTTCGCGTGCGTGTTTGTCACATTTCCAACTAAAACAATTCCTCGAATATTACAAAATTATTGCAATTTTCCCATTCTATAAACAGCCCAAAATCAACGTTCTCACCCTGTAATAAAGAAACATTTCGCCAAGCACACAAGTGACCACGTCACTTGAAGGTCCCAAGAGTCCCCCCCCCCCAAGCACCTAGTTGCATGCAACGTTTCTCTGCTGTTTTCTTGCAAATAGGTCACTAGGGTCCCTGCCCAATAGTATATCTTGACCAAAATTCGGTTAGAACTTATAAACCCCATTTGAAAAACCACCTGGTTGCATGGACCACCTTGGACCCTGGGTTCTGAATTAGGGTCCGTGAACCTGAAGATCCCAGCCCTGTACGGTATCAGGACAGAATTTCGATTAGATCTGCTGATCCCCATATGAAAGAGTCAGTATTTTCAAGAACTGAGACACGCAAATTATCCCAGTTGAGAAAGAAAGGTCCCAAATGGTCAGACAGTCGTCAGTGTAAGGAGGAGGTGAAAGGTCAGCAAGTTGCAATTCAGATAATTCAACTTCGAAACCAAGTCTGAAATGATTAGTAGCTGCCGTTTGATTTCGGACCTATAATAGTAATAATGGTGATAGCTTTATAATTCAATACTCAGACGACATATTAGAAAACACGGTACCAAAATCCTACAAAAATTATGCCATATTTTCATTCAATGCACGTAAACTGGAAATTGTACAACACGAAGGAAAAAAATACTAAAGGATATCGATAGCACACACGCACAATTTGGCCCCTTTTTCAATATATAACCCACTAAACTTTCAATACCCTCAAATTGATTTTTCACTCTGAAAGAAAATACAACTCTAACCCATGTTCACTTACCATATTTAACGTCAGAAATGAAATCAGTCATAGAAATGACACTAATAAGAAAACCGTCTTACCTAGAAAAGACAAAAAAGCACATCATTAAAGACAGATAAGACAAAGCAATCAGCAACTATTAACCTTTATGCCGCCTAGGGGGGGGGTAGGGTACCCATCTTGACCCTCTGAATGGGCGCGGCTTATTGCGTTACACACACCAGTTCTCGTCTGATCACTGAAGTGAAGCAACGCAACCCCAGCTAGTACTGACATGGGTGGCCGCTTGGGGAAAACGTAGTACTGCTAATCCCCAAAAATCGTCACATTAGTGTAGTACCTGTGCAGTCTCTGCATTAGAACTACGCAGTGGACGGGGCTCTAATGACCTTGTAGTTAAAGGGCCCGAAAACGCCAACAAATCTCGTCTGATCACTAAAGTGAAGCAACGCAACTCCGGCTAGTACTGACAGGGGTGGCCGCCTGAGGAAAACGTAGTACTGCTAATCCCCAAAAATCGCCGCATTAGGCAAGACGCAAAATGAGACGCAGGGTGTAACAGCCCTGCGAAATTCTGCTAGCAGGCAAGCCTTTTGTTATTGTCACGCCAACTTCACGCAGGAAACTGCGGCATTGGCACTGCGCTCCGCAGGGTCACGTGGCGCAGGCATTGCGTCACGACACCCTGCGACTTAACATGCGCAACTACATACTATCATGTGAGCCACAGAAATTTATGGTGAGTCACCCTGCGTCACCTACAGAGACTGCGCTGGGCCTTAGTGTAGTACCTGTGTACACTCTGCATTAGAGCCCAGGACTCTAATGTGGACAGGGCTCTCTAATGACCTTGTAATTAAAGTGTCCTAAAACACCAACAAATCTCGTCTGATCACTGACGTTAAGCAACGCAACACCAGCTAGTACTGACATGGGTGGCCGCTTAGGGAAAACTGAGTACTGCTAATCCCCAAAGCTCGTCGCATCAGTGTAGTGTCTGTGCAGTCTCCACATTAAAACTACGCAGTGGACGGGGATCTAATGACCTTGTAGTTGAAGGGCCCTAAAACACCAAGGAAACAACAAACAAAGCTAGGTGGGTCTTGAAACCATCAATGGTAAGTGGGAAAAATGCACTCAGCGCTTTATGAAACCTACTCAGCCTTTAAGGCTGTCAGTCCACTTTCCACCTTTACCATTCTGTTATCAATAAGGACAGACAGATATTTAGAAGCTCTGAATTGTCCTTTATAGACGTCGTCCTAGATTTGGGAGGACGTGTAATAATAGTTGTCCGAGAGAGGGCTGTGGATTAGGGGGGGAAAGACAATTTTTGAACGCCGAAAGAGTTTGAAGGCTAAACAAAATAAAGACATTGTAGTGGTTTATTCTGTCTTGCACACGAAAACACATCGAGAAAGAGAGAGAGAGAGGAATGCAAGGTGAAATGTTGACCACCGATTTTGATATTTTATTTCTTTCCTCAACTGCTTTGACGACTGACTAAATCGAGTGGAATTTCACATGAAATGACCACGGCATCAGACTTGTGGGTGACCTCGACTTATCAGTTCCTAAGAAGGAAGAAAAGTCAGCACAATTTGTTATCATGAACTGCTGTTGACCGGTGGCAAATCACGCTCGAATTATTTCAGTTTTGTGTCACACAGCACTGACCAAAAGGTCGTCTACAAAGAGTTCTCACTCAACTCTGTCGTCACCAGTTGCAAGTGGTCACCACCACCTTCATCAATGTTGTCCAATATAAGAGAGAAAGAGCGTCAATGCAAATTCTGTGTCTGACCTAAACAACTCAGTAGTTGCGTCACTTCCATCATAATGATTTGACTAAATGTACACTTCTAATATTTACACTTCGTTGTCACGTTTCCAACTAATACAACAACCAACAAAAGACAAAGAAAAATGACTGTTTGTGTGTGACAGTACTCGCTCATGCATGAGGTCAAATACAACGACGTGCTATCGAACAGAGAGACAGTGAAAGCCAGCGACACTATTTCTCAATTTTGTTTTTGTCTTGATTCATCTCTCTCTCTCTCCTGTCTGCCTTAAAACGCGCACGTACTCAAATCAAACCTGCTTAATTTAATATATCACAGAAAACTATAGGAACAATGTAGAAACAACATTTCAAATGGCGACAATCGTTCGAAAAGAGAATCCAACACTTAGGATCCATTTGTTTCATTATCTTACTCTGGCATCCATTTCGTCAACAGAAAGATGATCAATTACAAGCAGACCGTTTTCAAATTTCGGAAATTTTCCTCCAAAATCAGTTTGTTTGTTGTTGTTTTAGGGCCCTACAACTACAAGGTCATTAAAGCCCCGTCCACAGCATAGTTCTTATGCAGACACTGCACAGACACTACACTAATGCGACGATTTTTGGGTATCAGCAGCACCCAGTTTTCCCAAGCGGCCACCCATGTCAGTACTAGCTGGGGTTGCGCTGCTTAACTTCAGTGATCAGACGAGAACTGGTGTGTCCAACGCAATTCGCCGCTCCCTAATCCTGTGCGACGGATACCTTGCTAGCGAGATTTTTTTCATACTAGACCCATATGCCTAGAGTTCCACCAGCACCCTAGCAACACTTTTACCTTTCGCACCCATTCCAGCCGCTCCATCCCCGAACCCATCACCCCCAGAACCTCTTCCGAGGTGGGTGTTCCCCAACCCTTCCTGCAGTGATCCAGCGCTGGACAGGCAAGTATCATATGCCTGACATCCCCACATAATCCACAGCCCTCCTCCTCACCTGTTATCTTTGCCATCCTCTGTTTCGTCTCCAGTGACCCAGTGCTTGCCAGAAACAAAAGTGAGCTCTCCCAAGTATTGTCATACATTACCTCCCTCTCTATGTTAAGCTTGTTCCCATACACCCTCCTCAGCGTTTCCTTTGCCGTCCTTCCCTGGATACTCTGTAGCCACTGCCCTGACCCCCAAAATGGCAAACATTTATCCGTTATCAGTAGTATTAGTATGTTATGCTAATCGGTTGGGGAGTAAGCCAAGCAGCCATAACAGGCCGAACCCTTAAGAGGCTGCTCGCGGGTGAGGAAGAGGAGGAGGTAGGTGTCGAGAATGTAGGAAAGGGGACATTTTCAGCACCCAATGGTCCTTACCAACCATCCATGTTGGTACTAACTAGGGTTCACGTTGCTTCACTTCAGTGATCTGACGAGGACTGGTGTGTCCAACGCGACTCGGATGCACGTTATCAATAACAAAAAGACGACTTCCCGTTCAAAAAGTAACGGTTTCGAACGCGCAAACCCAAGCACCATTACATTAGACGCACCAGTTCTCGTCTGATCACTGAAATTAAGCAACACAAACCCAGATAGTACTGGAATGGGTGGCCGCTTGGGAGCGTTTGGGTACTGCTAAAGCCCAAGAATCATTCAAGGAATACCGAAGCATACCCAAGTTCAAACGCAACCCCACAATGTACTAGTATGGATGATCACTTGGGAACACTACATACTGCTGATACCCAAGAAAGGTCGTAACGGCGTAGTGTCTGTGCAGACTCAGCATTAGAACTACGCAGTGGACGGGGGCCTTATGAACCTTACAGTTGAATGGCCCTAGAACACAAACAAAAACACCATCTTTGATCGCAATACAACAGGACAAAATACCACTGCCAAATCATGTGTCATTTACAAGAGAGCAGGAATGTTGATCACTGAAGACGGTGCCGAAAAGGAGTCTATAAGGGGTATGGACACCTCTAACAGACCCACACGTTGCAGAACGAGTCATTACACAGTTTGTAAGTCCTTGAGGCAGCTAAACCCACTCCTGCACCAAAGCAGTTCTTAGCTCATAGAGATTTCTGGATATGGATTCAGTCTCCTGAAACTGTTTTCACAAATTAAAGACGACACTAGATGTCCCACTGAGGTTTCTTACAACCAGGACCTTTGATTGTCCCGTTTCTGAACTACCAATGATTCTCCACCTTATTCCATCACCTAAACGATGGTGATTAGTCATTCTCGCCCACTGCTTATGAGACAGAACTTTATGAGTATTCCTGATCTCCACAAATGAAGTGACAGGAGAAGACCACAAGTGGTCACGTTTCAAGCTTACCGCTGCCACAGCACCACCTACACGTAGGAGTATAATTGCAATTCGATACCTGCACTATAGGATTATCATTTGTAGACAAAATTGCCAGTTTTGAGCTCAGTGTTTTTCAGAAATTTCAGTAAATGTCTTTATTCTAGTAATTTGGAACACCGATGTATATTCAAACTACTGCAAATTTAATTTCGTCAATCCTTTAAAGTGGCTGCTGCTAAGCTCGTTATTTATATTTCAATTAGTGGTTCAATTATAGCCATCATTCAATCGCATTCAGTCAAAAGAATAAAGATAACCTAACAGATCATTCAAATTGCTATGCATAATCATTAAATAAGGCAAATCTATTGTCATATCGCAAACACCGTTAGGATAAATGTGCACCCAGACAAGGGGTGAGGGATTCTGGTGACACAGAAAGAGAGAAAGAGAAAACGAGCAAATGTGACAGGTTGAAATTGTGTGGCTTTTGTAACACTTGCATGTTATATGCACTAAACGACACTGAGTATTATTCTAATGATAACAACCAGAAAAATATCAACATAATACACTCAAAATTTGCATGGATGACGATTGACATTTCTGGTTTAAAATCTGGAATTATCATTCAATGATTCCACCCGTTTGCTCGTCTCTGGGAGGGTCGGATATCGATGTTGCGACGTTGGCAACAGAAGCATCCGTTGGACGGCATTCCTATAATATATAGTCAACTTGATAATATTCCGCTGATTTAACATCGGCCGCACTTCATCCTGAGGACGCCAGAGGCGAATGTGCGCCACCTGATCGACATGCATAACTTAATTCATGCTGAAAGAGTTCTAGTCAACGTAATGTCGACATTGGGCATACCACAAGGACGCGAAGTTTTACCTCACACCCGAGATGGAAACAACCCACATCCAAACAACACCCAAAACAACCCACATCCTCCTCGGTCAGACACTAATCCTTAACCCTCAGGCGCATACAACCACTGAGCAACTACACAGACCCACCTCCAAACGCACTGTTGCTGCCCCTTAAAGAGCTGTAGGTAGGCAATCACTCAATGCACTACTGCTTTGCCGAGGCCATCGTTATTTATTCCAATGGAAAGCTGACCGTCAATGTGGTAATTAGGAGAGTGGTTTCTTAATTGGGTTAATTGAACGCCAGCCCCTCAACTATGAACGATAATTGCCGACGCCAGGGGGCATGTTGCTTCCCATACACCGTGAAACCATTCAGCACTCATTTTTACATCCCAGTAACATCACACTCACGCGTCACATACCACGAATATAATGTAAAGAAATGTTGGCAATAGTCAGTCCCGCCTCGGTCGTACAGAGGTCTTGTGCTCGAATACTGGATCGGGGTGGATTGGCTTCTTTCGGGTGAGACAGATAGGCACCCAGTGTAGTGTGCCTTCCGGCAGATGGGAAGTAAAACCGAGGTCCCATGTGGTGCACGATGGTATTTTCAGGCAAAAGAATCCTCCCTACTATGCGGCGGGTAGAGGAGGCAACATTTTCAGGAGCAGGAGCTCGCCTCCTTGGCGTCGGTGGTGGTGTGCCCCAGCGAACAGTAGGCCGACGATAAATGAGTATAGTTGTCGCAGGTGTGATCGGCAGCCAGCTGCGTCAAAATACCGTCCTACAGATCGCCCATGTGTCCATCCAGACGGGTAAAGATTGGTATCTGACTCTGTGTAGACAGGGAAAAGGGTTAGGAGTTACGTAATTTTCCTTTTTAGACAATAGGCAACACAGTCGACATTTTGGCCCAAATTTCTTAGATATGACAAATGTGGTGAGAGTTTGAGCCTCTAATCACTGCTGAAAAAGATCCTGAATCTATCAATTGTCAATAAGCGTGGTGTTCAAATCTGGAATTGGACCAAGTTCTGCCATTGTTCGCTGGAGAAGTAAGAGGAGGCGGAAAGGATGCTGATGCTGAAGAAAGATGACGAAAAGAAAGAGAGAAAAGTCTGTAATCTTTTCATATATGCCAAAAACTTTTCAATCCTATCGTCAAAACAAATTATTGATAACAACAGCAACTGAAGCAGTAGCAACTACACAACAACAGCAACAATAACAAGAAAATAATTTCAAATCTCAAATCAGGCTCAGCAAAACCGGAAGCCAACAACGTTTCCTCTAAATTCAACAGATATAACAACGACGATATCAAAAAAAAGCCTCTTAATATTTGTCATCTTATCTTGTTAACCCCAAATAACCTCTGAGACTGTCGACACATATCATCCCAGAGTGAGAAAAATTAATCAACAATGCAAGGAAACGATAGAAAGGGGAGGGGAAAAAGAAATTGCTTGTCACAATGAATATTCCAAAATTTCTCTCAAAATTCAATTATCCATCGCCATATTGTTTTCCGATTACAGGACGACGTATCAATCCATAATTATCACCATCTCACTAATAATTAAAAAAAATCCTACACTAAATTGTCAACCAATTTATCCCCTCCCCCTTTGCCATAGTCATATGAATGACTACATTCCCTCTCCTCCTCCCAGACTGTTCAATTTATGAAAATGACCTTATTCTCCAAACACCCACGCCTCGTCCTCCATCTTATGGACTCAAAGCTCCTCTCAAAGCTGAGAGGAATTTTAATTGAGATTCCTTCACTTATATATTGAACGATATCACAGTTAATATTAGGCCGAGGGTGCAATCGGTGGGTGTGCGATGCACTCCAGAGTAGATAGAGAGAGAAAGAGAGAGACTGTCTGCCTACAAGAAGGGCCTTGATGGATCGTTTGAAAAATTAATGACAGTTTAAGCTATTATTATGACACATTTGATATTTAAATAAGCGAGTTAGTCCTTGTCGTTGGTGTACAATTCCTTCACACAGGAAATGAGAAAGAAATTACTAATTAAATTCAACTTTATCATCATCGAAAAATGCACGCAAGCTGACTGCCAACAACATTACTTTCATGCCATCCGCACGGTCATCCAAGCAACGGAGAGTGAAGGTGGCGCATAGAGAGCAAACTCAGTTCTCCATCAGCATCATCATCAAGGTTCGAAAAAGACCGCCATGCCATGTGCTTGTGCAGGCTTGAGACAAGTGGCATTCAACAACCCACCAGAACTGGTTATTCCTTGCCCGCCTCTATGCCAAAAACATTTGCCAACGCTACGGAGAGAGTGAGCTCCACCTTGCATCTACTAGCCCTATTGCAGGCTGCGTAAGACAGAGTCGGGCAACCCATCTTTGTCCCTCTGGATAGATACATTGAGCAATCTAGTGGACGGTATTTCGACACAGCCGGCTGCCGACCACAACTGCAACCCCTACCTTTATTCGTCGTCGGCCTATCGTTCGTTGGGGCGTTCCACCAAGCTGGGATCGGCGAAATGCGTTAGACACACCAGTTCTCATCTGATCACTGAAGTTAAGCACCGCAACTCCAGCTAGTACTGACATGGGTGGCCGCTTGGGAAAACTGGGTACCGCTAGTATCCAAAAATCGTCGCATTAGTGTAGTGTCTGTGCAGCCTCTGCATAAGAACTATACTTGAGCGGGGCTCTAATGACCTTGTAGTTGAAGGGCCCTAAAACACCAACAAACAATCCACCAAGCTCCTACACCTGGGAGTTCACCTAATCTACTCGTTACATAGTAGAGGCTAAATTGCGTTGGACACACCAGTTCTCGTGAGATCACTGAAGTTAAGCAACGCAAACCCACGTTAGTACCACCATGGGAGGTTAGTAGTGAATGTTGGGTGCTGCAAATTTCCCCTCTCCTACATCCCCTACACCTACCCCCTCCTCTCCCGCGAGCAGCCTCCTAAGGGTTCGGCCCTTAGGCTGTGTTCCAAAGGTGTACCAGGGGTTCCCTCTCTCTCACTCGCCCGAGATAGGCGAAAGAAGCTAACCCATCGAATCTGGAAGCACAGACGCAGTAGTCGAGCACGCTACCCTCTGCGCCACCCAGGCGAGTAAGAGGGAGCTCCGACATCTGGAAAATGTTGTGAAATATCTCTCCCTGCAATCAGGGAGGAAAGAGAGAATGAGAGTAGGTACCATTACCCAGGCAACAGAAGAGGATTTTGAATGGAATCTCACTTGTGGTTTGTCCTCCCACAAGTTGTAAAGAAACTTCAATGAGGATCGATCCTGTAAACCTCTCTTGAACTGCTGTTGCACTATTGTAGTCTTTGATGTCGTACTAAAATAAGATTTCCATGAAAATTTCAGTGCGTGGGAAGGGAGATTGGTGTTTTGAAAAACAAGAAAATAAAAAAAAAACTTCAGCATCAGGCTTCATTCCCATCCAAAATTCCAGTAAGATGATGATGCCCTAGTAACAAAGAGGTCGATATTGCTTAGTTATAACAGTCTAAACAGTGAAATGGCATTGAATTTTCCTATTTCAACAACTCATTTGCTAATTTGTTTACGAGTTAATTGGATTTAATCTTCTTTGGAAGAGTAAAGGAGATGAGAGGAGAGACCCCACCACCACCAACTCCACTGCCTCTTCTTACAAGACACAATAACAACAAGTTCACGCAAATCTAGTCTCATCCAAATCGGATTTCATGAATTTAGTCTTGAATACCACTCCATTAAATTTATATTCAAATCCATTACAGAGGAAAGAAAACTCCTCCATTCACTAAATATTTTCTCTCCCTCACCCCTCATCCACCTCCCCAACTCGGGTGACAGTAGAAAACAACCCAAACACTTCCGGCGCAACTCACAGCAGGATGCAGCATTTCACTTTCAATCAAGCCTCGATCGAGATGAAGTTGAACGTTCAAGGACTACACCACCATGACGTCATTAGAACAACAACATGGCCGATCGATTGCTTTTCAACTTTTTTTTTTCTCATCTTATTCAACTTTTTCAAAATTTTAAAAACTGTTGAAAGAGAGAGCGAGAGAGAGAGAGAGAGGAGGGGGTAAGTGACTTTATTTTCTCCCTTCACCTCTTTCCAATCTTACTACCAAAGTTGAGAATCCAATGAAATCCCAATAAATGCAAATTTGACATAAAATCTTTGCCGAAATTCTTTTGAATAACCATCATCAATAGTATGAAGGGGATGAGGTAAAAGCACCACGAAAAAAAAAAAAAGTTTGCAGCAAGTCAAGTGACCGCACTTTTTGATATCAAATATCTATAAAATTGTAATCAGGTTTCTTATCACAAAAAATGCAGAAAAAGGAGACAAGTGGAGGAGTAGGAGTAGGAGAAGAGGGATCGAAAAGTTCGACTAGAGATGAGGTAGAGGTAGGAGAAGGGGTACGATAGAGAGAGAGAGAAAAAAAAACGGTTTCAAACTTCAGCTGCCCCCCAATTTTTATAGACTATATGCAAGTTACCAAAACCACTGAATATTAGATGTGATGGAGGGGAGAGGATGGGGATGAAAGCATAGGAAAAAAAAAAGAGGGAGAGGTGGAGATGAAAAAAAAATCAACCGGTCGATTTTATGTCATTTCTCATCTACGCACCTCTCATTTTATTGTGGTTTCAAATTTCACGACGTCGAAAGGAAACGACGACCGTTTGCTTTCCTTTCAACTGCAAAATATAAGACTAAAATAATTGAACATAAAAAAAAAACTCCAATCATAATATAAACTCCACAAGCGAAAATGCTGCAGTGGACCCAACTTGAACAACCCCAAAGATTAGTTGAAGAAACACGGTAGCGAACAAATGGAAAGCATCACTTCTCCACTCATCTTTCTTCTAAGAAGCCATCACAGCACAATATCAGTCATAAAGGACTAGTCGCGCCAGGTCACCAGAGCGGCAAGTTGCGTTGGACACACCAGTTCTCGTCTGATCACTGAAGTTAAGCAATGCAACCCCAGTTAGTACTGACATAGGTGGCCGCTTGGGAAAACTGGGAGAGCCAAATTGCGTTGGACACAGCAGTTCTCGCCCGATCATTTAAGTTAAGCAATGCAACCCCAGCTAGTACTGACATGGGTGGCCGCTTGGGAAAACTGGCTACCGCTAGTATCCTAAAATCGTTGCATTAGTGTAGTGTGTGTGTGTGTGTGTGTGTGTGCAGTTTCTGCGTGAGAACTATGCTGTGGACGGGGCTCTAATGACCTTGTAGTTGAAGGGCCCTAAAACACCAACAAACAAACAAATCTTTCTGTTCTCTCCTGTCTCCCTGTCCTCTTTTCCGCTCTCTGTCCTCTCTGTTGCCGTCTGCTCCTCTCGCTCTGTTCTTTCTCTGTCTGTCCCCCTCTCTCGCCTTTCTTGACTCCCACTCCTGGAGCGGCGAATTGCGTTGGACACACCAGTTCTCGTCTGATCACTGAAGTTAAGCAGCGTAACCTCAGCTAGTATTGACATGGGTGGCTGCTTGGGAAAACTGGGTACTGCTAATACAATCAATAATCGTCGTATTAGTGTAGTGGCTGTGTAGTCCCCTGCAACAGAACTACACAGTGGACGCGGCTCTAATGACCTTGTAGTTGAAGGGCCCTAAATCACCAGCAAACAAACAAACAACGCTAGGTCACTTCTACTACGAATCTCATTGCAACACTGAGAATAAGGGTTCGAGTCTTAACTACGCTAGCGGTTTAGTTGACTGCCTAACTCTCGTCTGAAAGAAGTCCTTCAAGTGCCAATGACGATGGTTTAGCAACTGTTAAAGGGAATCTATCGACGCCAGGGGCAGGGCGAACTCCCACACCTGGCTAATGAGCAGACTTACACTTGTCTTCTCAGCCACTCCAGCTTGCGTGCTTGCTGGACTTTAGGATGGCGTTCAGGTGAGTCCGATTTCAAATTGACTGCCACTTTTGGACTTCTTAGAGAGCCAATGTCTATCGCGAACAATATCCATCCTCCTTGTGGATTGAAAGGGTTGATTTCCGTGCCGGTACACACCCTCATATGGGCTTTGTTTTGCTGGGGTTTTAAAATCTTCCAACTACAATGGTCCTTAGAGCCCAGTCCACCGCGTAGCTCTAATGCAGAGTCCACACTTTGCGTATTAGCTTTTGTTTTGTTACTGTTTTAGGGCCCTTCCACTACAAGCTCATTAGAGCCCCGTCCACTGCGTAGTTCTAATACAGAAACTGCACAGACACTACGCTAATGCGACGAATTTTGGGTATTAGCAGTACCCAGTGTTCTCGAGCGGTCAGCGATGCTAGTAGTAGCTGGGGTTGCGTTCCTTAACTTCAGTGATCAGACTAGAACTGGCGTATCCAACGCAATACAGTCGCTCCCCTCATACGGTAGTGACACCTATTTATACTGTAGTTCCTCATTTGGGACAATTTGAGGGCATACTTTCATCTTGTCTGCAAATAAGTCCCCCAATAGGCTCGAGCTTAATTATGGACTCATCCCACAACACCCAAGTCAGACTGAAAACTTAATCCAGGAAAGTGACACCTCACACATTCATATGGCACACACTGGTTTAAAGTTTCCCAATTGGGAAGAATGGAACAGGGACGTATTTGGGCTTCCTTCTATCCCTCCTCCGCCAACGACGAGCACGCCTTGGAACACCCTAGTCACACTGCACCCCTGCATCAATTAAGCGGCTTATTGCGTTGGACACACTAGTTCTCGTGTGATCACTGAAGTTAAGCAACGAAATCCCACTCAGTATTGACATGGATGGCCGCTTGGGGAAAGTGGGTACCGCTGATACCCAAAAATCGTCGCTTTAGTGTAGTGTCTGAGCAGTCGATGCATCAGAACTATGCAGTGGACGGGGCTCTAATGACCTTGTAGTTGCAGGGCCCTAAAACATCAACAAATCAAGGTGGATTCAGGAAAGTATGCACGCAGTAAAATAGAGCATAGAAATGTCGCCTGCAGCGCCGTGTAGACTGTCAATTGGATAATGTCGAGCGCCATCTGTGAGTTGATTGTTCGAAATACCGGTAGATCAACGCACTCGAGACTATTTTGTAAAGAGAAGGGGAAGGGACGGGGGGGCCGAAATTTAATATTGAATTGAGTGATTTGATTTCTCATTTTCTTAAGTTTTGCGATTGACTTTCAATTTCATGTCACAACATTTATCATTTCTTTCCTACTTTTCGTCAAACTTAAAAAAACAAAAAGAAATGTCTTTCATTTCATCTTCACTTGATCCAACTTTTGCAACACGAGATTTAAATATTCGATTAGGAGTTTACCAAGTGCAACTTGATTATCGATTAAAACGATGACAGCGACAAGGAAGGGGGAACATCATTTAGGAAGTCGTATGCAAATCTGACTAAAATTAGACTTGGGAGGGAGGGGTTTAACCAGCCTCCCTCATTTCCACAGAGGGTACACGTGCTCGACTACTGCGTTTTTTTGTTTTAAGGCCCTTCAATAACAATGGTCATTAGAGCCCCGTCCACTGAGTAGTTCTAATGCAGAGCCTGCACAGACACTACGCTGTTGCGACGATTTTTGGGTCCTCGCACTACCCGGTGTTCCCAAGCTGTCACCCATACAAGTACTAGCTGGGGTTGTGTTGCTTTAACTTCACTGATCAGACGAGAACTGATGCGTCCAACGCAATACAGGCGCCCCCCTCGGCTACTGCGTCAGTGGTTCCAGATTCGATTTTGGGTCGAGGTTGGGTGGAGTCTTCGGCCACTTCCGCGTTTCGTTTCGTTGGAGGGTTAGGGCCCTTCAACTACAAGGTCATTAGAGCCCCGTTCTCTGCATAGTTCTAGTGCAGAGGACTGCACAGACACTACACTAATGCGACGATTATTGGGTATTAGCAGTACCGAGTTTTCTCAAGCGGCCACCCATGTCAGTACTAACTGGAGTTGCGTTGCTTAACTTCAGTGATCAAACGAGAACTGGTGTGTCCAACGCAGTAAGCCGCTCCCCCTCCGGGGAAAGTGAGAGAAAGAGACCGCAAGTGCGCCTTTCGTCGGATGGGAAAGCTGGAGCCCCACCGTCGAGTGTAAAAGGACCCTCATTACTATGAAACGAGTAGATCAAGCAGAATTTCCAGGTTCAGGTTCAGGAGGCCGAAGATAAATAAGCAGTAGATTTGCAGGTTTTTTCGGCAGCCGGCCAACAGGTCGTTCATGTGTCCACCCAGAGGGACAAAGATTTGGTACCCGACTCTGCCATAGGCAGGGTAAAGGAGAAGTAGTTGCTTTAGTTGGAGGACGCAGTGTTAAAATATAAGTCAGCCGGGAATAGTGCCTTGGTAGCAGAATTGATCATAAGCTGGCCTGCGTTGATCCCCCCTTCTCTCTCTCTTGCCTATTGGACACGAGGTTGGGAAGGGGGAGATAAATCCAAATTGTGCACGAATTTCGTCCTGGAATAAGGCTCGAGCCTGGTAGCTGAGCCTACAATCCAATGGTTATCACATGTGTTGGACCTGGCCAAACTGCACGGAAAGGGACCCTTTCTACAGTTCGACTTGGGAATGTCCCGGTGCCTACTCGCTGCACCAAATTACTGCACAGATAAGAACCCGAAACTGATCCATCCCAAATGGGTATGTCTGCTACCCTCTTCCAACAAAGCAACTCCTAACCCTTTTCCAGCCTATGGCAAGGTCGGGTACCTATCTTGTCCTCTAAATGGACACAGGGTGATATATTGGTCATAGTTTTTTTTCTGCAGCCGGTTGCCGGCCAAAAATGCATCCCTTCCCTTTATTTATCGTCGGTCTAGTGTTCATTGGAGAATGCTACCGACGCCAGGGGGGGGGGCGAGTTCCTACACCTGGAATTTTTTGTCTCATCTACCCATTGCATAGTAGAGAGGGTTCTGTTACGTGCAAGTGCCATCGTACACCCACACGGGACCTCGGTTTTACTTCTCATCCGAAAGAAGGCACACTCGAGGCCTCTCTTTCTCTCTCGCCCCGAAAGAAACCGACCCACCTCGGTCCAGTATCGAACCTAGAACTACTGACCCAGTTGCCGAGCTACCCTCTTCTGACAAAGAAAATAAATTTCGCGCATCCAATCCAGAAAACTGTCAAGTGGGAGGAACTGACCACTTGTATCGGTTAATTACGTCCAGCCCTAGGGAGAGGTCGACGTTAAGTAATCAACCCCTCCTTATTCCCCCGTCCTCTTTAGCTCCCCCCTTCCCCAGTTGTCCGTAAAAGCATCCATCCTCCCCTCCCAGGAAAAACGATAAATGCGATATTTCATATAAATATCCACGTCTTTCGTAATAAACTTCACTTTTCAATCCACAATTGATTTATAGTTGTATCGTTTACAGTATTCAAAGTTTGGATATATTCTTATTGCAACTATAAATCATGTTTCGCCTCCAACGTGTCCACCACCTTGTCCACTTCCTCCTCTTGCTCCTCATCCCACGATTAGTAGTAGCAAGGGTAAAAAGAAATATAGATTTAGAAGAGAGAGAGCCTCAACCCTGCTCCTCTCCTCTCCCCCTCTTCAAAACTAAACACTGTTTGGAAAATTGTATTTTCCATTATATGCTTCATTTTACACAAATGGTCAACTTCACAAACTGACCAATCGAAAATCAGGCTATTTATTCACTCGTCTCTCCTTCGCATATAAGCTGTCAATTTCTACAGTCGACTGCAACTAAATGCACTAAACAAAATTAAGTTAAACTGCACGGAGAGCACCACAAGAGAAAAAGAGGAAGGGAGCAGGAGGAGGAGAGGGGGGCCTGAAAAGTAAGGGGTATGGGTGCGCACCGCGTGTGTGTGTGTTATTGAGGGTGATTATTTTTCTTTCTGGTGCTCTCCTTCTCTCTCTCTCTCTCTTTACTTTTTCTTATTATTCTTAGCACAAACACACTCCCAGTACACTTTTCTTTCCCATGTCAAAAGTGAAACACCCCACCTCTAAGAAATAAATATCTAAGAAAAATAACCATCTAAATTGGGGCACTGAAAGGGGTTAGGAAGAGGGTTAGGGTGTTTTCTGTGTGTGTGTGTGAGTCCCACAGAGAAAGAGGGAGAGAGAGAGAGAAAGTGGATAGATGAGGAGCTCTCCTACTCTCTCCTCATTCTCCTCTTCCTTCTCCAAACTCTCCCCTCAAAAAAAAAAAAGTGAAAGGGCGAAGAAACAACAAGGTCTACACTCTATTTTCATAAAGAAGTGACGTTTTGTGATTTGGACGTTTGCGATATCAAGGCTATCCTATCAACTTCCTGTAATTGAAAATAAATCCATTAAATACAAACTTTTGAGAGTAGTCTACTGATAAAACTTGTGCTGCTGCTGCTGTTGCACAGAGTGAAATAAATAATGTTTATGTCGTTTCAGACACAGACACTGAGAGAGAAAGAGAAACCAAAATGAAATTACAAACAAAAATCCATCCCACAAGACATGTTGTTAAACAGCAATTTTCTACCAATCAGCAGTACAGAGTTCGATCCCTAGCGTTAAGTCTGTTTTGTGATAAGTTTTTAATTTTCTCTTTGTTTGGTTCAAAGACCCGCCTCAGTGGTGCAGGAGGTAGCGAGCTGGATTACTGCGTCAGTGGCTCCAGTTTGGATACAGGATCGAGGTGGATTGGTTTCTTTCTTGCGAGTTTTTTTTTGTTGTTTGTTGGAGTTTAAGGTCCCATCAACTACAAGGTCATTACAGACCCGTCCACAGCATAGTTCTAACGCATAGACTGCACAGACACTACACTAATGCGACGATTATTGGGTATTAGCAGTACCCAGCTTTCCTGAGCCACCACCCATGTCAGTACTAACTGGGCTTGCGTTGCTTAACTTCAGTGATCAGACGAGAACTGGTGTGTCCGACGCAACTCGCCGCTCCTTTCTTGCGGGAGACAGACAGAGAGAGGGGGGATGTGTCCCGTTTCTTGTTTGTTACATTGGTGTTTTAGGGCTCCTGAACTACAAATTGTTGTTGTTTTAGGTCCCATCAACTACAAGGTCATTAGAGACCCGTCCACTGCAGAGTTCCAATGCATAGTCAGCACAGACACTACACTAATGCGACGATTTTTGGGTATTAGCAGTGCCCAGTTTTCCCAAGCGGCCGCTCATGTCAGTACTAGATGGGTTTCCGTTGCTTAACTTTAGTGATCAGACGAGAACTGGTGCGTCCAACGCAACTCGCCGCTCCCCTCTCAACTACAAATGTCATTAGAGCTCCGTCCACTGCGTAGTTCTAATGCAGAGTCTGCACAGACACTACGTCGTTAAGACGATTTTTTGGGGGGGAGCGGCGAATTGCGTTGGACACACCAGTTCTCGTCCGATCACTGAAGTGAAGCAACGCAACCCCAGCTAGTACTGACAATGATGGCCGCTTGGGAAAACTAGGTGCTGCTAATACCCGAAAATCGTCGCATTAGTGTGGTGTCTGTGCAGTCTCTGCATACGAAATATGCTATGGACGGGGCTCTAATGACCTTGTAGTTGAAGGGCCCTAAAACACCAACAAACGATTTTTTGGTATTAGCAGTACCCAGGGTTCCTATGCGGCAACCCAAGCTAGTATTAGCTGGGGTTGCGTTGCTTAATTTTAGTGATCAGGCGAGATCTGGTGTGTCCAACGCAATGCACTCGTTTGGGGGGAGGGGAAAAGGACCCGAATGCACCTTGATGTCACCATTACATTTAAAAGAACCCTCTCTACTATGCAACGAGTAGATGAGGCAAAATTCCCAGGTTTAGAAGCTCGGTGAAGGGCCCCAAAGAATAGGAACCCGACGATAAATTAGCACAGGGTCTGCAGCTTTGGTCGGCAGTCGGCTGTGTAAAAATACAAACCAGCAGATCGCTTATGTGTTCCAATGACATAAAGGTGGGCACCCGAGCCTGCCATTGGCGGGAGAAGGGTTAGTAGTTATTCTGACTCTACTTTGTTAGGTTGTAAGACGGAGCTGCGCCATGTTCTCAGAGTTGCTACCTGGCTTTTCGCTATTTACCGTCGGCCCCTCTCCCTCTTTCTTTCATTCTAATGCTAGAAGGAACTTCCAGACGCCAGGAGCGGAAGTGAGCTGTGATACCTCGGAATTTTGTATCGATCCATGCGTCTACTTTATTTCGTTTCGAGAGTGCTCCTTCTTCTACGTGCAGTGGTGACATCGAAGGCACATTAACGCGGGGTAGAATTGTGTCCGCATTCGGGATGGAGGAAAAAAGCTGCACCTGGGACGTCCAAAAAGAAGTCGATGATTTCGGCTACCAGATCGAACCTGCAATCATGGATTCACCTATCACTGGATTACTGGATTAGTTTTGTGGGTTGGGGAATAAGCCAGGCCGCCATAACAGGATGAACCCTTAGGAGGCTGCCCGCGGGAGATGAGGAGGAAGGTGAAAGGACAAAGGAGAGGGTTAATTACCAACCGTTCTTTACCAACCACCCTTGTTGGTATTGACGTGGGCGTGAGCTGCTTCACTTCAGTGATCTCACGGGAACTGGTGTGTCCAACGCAACTTAAGCAGTTATGTTACCATTTAGCCACCGAAATGGATTTCACTGCTTGGGTGCAAAAGATGATTCCAATACGGGACAGTCTTAAATTAGACTAAAGTAAAAACTGTCCAAAGGCAACTACCTTTCCGCTTATGGCAGGATCGGATACCCATCTTTTGTCCCTCTCAATGGATACATGGGTTTTGACGCAGCCGGCTGCCGGTGTTTTGACGCAGCCGGCTGCCGACCACAGCTGCAAGCCTTTTTCTCACTTATCTTCAGTCTACTGCTCATTGGGGCACTCCACGAATGCCAGGGGGCGAACTAGTACACCTGGGATGCTAGACTGAGGCAAAATTCGACGATGGGCTTTGTAGTCCTATGCTAGACTAAGTTAAATTTAGTCGTATACTAAACTGAAGTAAAATTCGACAATGGGCCTCGCATACCGGTCCTATATATACTAGAGTGAAGAAAAATTCCCCAATGGACCTCGTAGTCATATACAAGACTGAGGTAAAATGCGACGATGGGGCTCGTAGTCCTGTACACTAGACTGAGATAAACTTCGACAATGAGCCTCGTTTCGTGGTTCCAGATTGACATGATACGTGATAGGGGGGCCCAAATACCGTCATTAGAACGCTGCAGCACCAATCAGATTAAAGTTTCATTCTGCGACAGAAACAATAGTTCAATATATTTTTTAAAATTAATTCTCCAATTGGAAGATTGGAGTTGCTACCCTGTTGCTAGGCAACCACTGCTAACGTTGCTGTATTGCAAAGATACATCATCATCATCATCTTAGACTCTGGATACGTTGTTAGATGAGAAATAACATGATTCGTGTGGTTTTTAATAGTATCACTAGTCGATCGGGTCTGGCCTTTCCTAACTAACGAAAATATACACACACCTGACATTTGGTAGATGGATGACAGACTATTTATATACACATAACCACCACCACCTCCTACCGAAAAAAATCCATTAAACTGGAATTGGACCTTTTTTTTTTTTTAATCCATCACTTATTATAACTTGAATCAATTTCCAATACATTCAAGCTGGAATCCAGTCAAAAGACAATAACCAATGCCACAAAAACATACATAAAACTTATTAATTTACTAAAAGGAATTGTAACCTTATTCAGGTAGCTAAAAGTAAGCTGCACTTGATTTAATAACGAAGATTGATATATCCAGGGGAGTGAGAGAGAGAGAAAAAAAAATCGATATGATTCCATCTCCATTATTAAAATCGAAACTTCCGGCGACCAACCTCAAGACAAAAGAAATATGTTAGTTAAAAACATCTCTAAGACGACAAATCAACCAAATAAGAAGAACTTGAAAGTAAAGGAAAGAACTTGAAAGGAAATTTAGGGAAAAGAAATAAGAATCAAGCACCACTCCATCAAGCGACTGCAATTCCACTTGTCACGTGTCCCGTTTCTTGCCTCAAACAGTCCATGAAAAACTTTCGCTGGACACACCAGTTCTCATCAAATCAGGGTCAGGTACCCATCTTTATCCATTCTGAATGGACATATAGGCGATCTGTTGGACGGTATTTTGACGTAGCCGACTGCCGACCAACGCCGCAACCCCTTATGTTTAATTATCGTCGGCCAACTGTTCATTGGGGCACTTCACCAAGTTCCTACACCTGGGAATTTTCCCCTCACCTACCCACTGAATAGTAGAGAAGGTTCTTTTCCGTCGAGTGGTGACATCCTACACACCACATGGGCTTTAATTCCCATCCGAGACCTCTCTCTTCACAATTGTGGGATGGCACCTTACACCCCCTACCACGGTTTAACTGACATTCTTGGCCTGTAAGAACCATAGTAGTTTTGGGACAAAAAAAACACCAGCCAACCACCCTTCAGAGCGGCGAATTGCGTTGGACCAGTTCTCGCCTGATCACTGAAGTTAAGCAGCGCATCCCCAGCTGGTACTGACAAGGGTTGCCGCTTGGGAAAACTGGGTACTGCTAATACCCAAAAATCGTCTCATTAGTGCAGTGTCTGTGCAGTCTCTGCATAAGAACTATGCTATGGACGGGGTTCTAATGACCTTTGTAGTTGAAGGGCCCTAAAACACCAACAAACAACAAATCCATTTCTTCTAAAGAAGCCAGCCCCTATGGATTAAGCTTCCAACCTGGAATCACTGACGCAGTAATGGCGAGCAGCTATTTTACGTTGGACACACCAGTTCTCGTCTGATCACTGAAGTTAAACAACGCAACCCCAGCTAGTACCACCATGGATGGCCGCTTGGGAAAACTGGGTACAGCTAATGCCCCCCCGCAAAAAAAATCGTGGCATCAGCGTAGTGTCTGCGCAGCCTCTGCATTACAACTACTCAGTGGACGGGGCTCTAGTGCCCTTGCAGCTGAAGGGCCCTAAAACACCAAGGAAACAACTAGCTCACTGAAGTTAAGCAACGCAATCCCTGCTAGTGCTAACATGGGTGGCCACTTGACAAAACTGGGTACCGCTAATGCCCCCCCTAAAAATCGTCGCATCAGCGTAGTGTCTGTGCAGTCTCTGCATTAGAACTACGCAGTGGACGGAACTCTAACGACCGTTGTAGTTGAAGGGTCCTAAAAACCCCAAAGACAAAAAAAAGATCCAGTAATGGAGCACCCTATCTCCTGCACCACGTTGTCAAATAACTGTTATGAAAGTAACGCAATTTAGTTAATTAACTATAACTCCAACAACATTTTTATACATCTTTCAACATCATCGAAGGGAGAGAAAAAACTTAAACTAATGGGGCGAAAGAAGTAAACGTGTACGAGCCATGAACCCGTACAGGGAGGGAGAGAAAGTGAGAGAGAGAGAGAGAGAGATTAAGAGAGACGGGAGCATAATGGCGTCGAGAGAAATAGAAAAAAAGCCACCGTACATTGAGTTTTCCTCACGTTACCTATAAATTTTTTATGCTCTCATGACTTCTCACATTTAATGCGTTGCCAGGAAATCCGACTGGAATTTCCGCAAGGTGCTTTTAAGACAATATATCTTTAAACGAGAGAGGAGAGAGAGAGAGAGAGGAGAGAGAAAGAGAGATTCTAAGTGTGTAATATTCTTGTGCACGCCAGACTATCAACAGCCCTCTTCGACTCCGGTGGCGGTGTGTGGTGCAAGCCTCAAGTGCGCGCGCCAACACCAATTAAATCTCATCTCATCAAACAACTCCTATAACTCAATTATATTGTTTTTGGTTAAGTGTTAATGGTGGAGCCACACGTCAAATCCCCACTCATTGGTTCCTCCACTTCCCCTTCCACACTACTGATCCCGTACTACTAATCATCCTCACCCCCCACCGTCCCCCAATTCATTAGTTTCTACCCCTCATCCACTCCTCGTGCGTGTTTGTGCATGTGTACTTGACTGTAATCTAACAAGATGACTGTATTTATTACATGAATAAGAGCCAAAGTTTTTAGATCGCATTTTACCTGGGGCGCAACAGGCTTCCGGATATGGCCCTTCCCCCTCACAGACTCGAACTCAAGCCCATCAAGGATCTGAACGCGAGACAAAACCTCAACGAAACGTGCAACCGCAACCGCAGCTAGTACTGGCATGGGTGACGGCTTGGGAACACTGGGTACTGCTAAGACCCAAATCGTCGAAACAGCGTGGTGTCAGTGCAGACTCCGCAGTAGAACGGGGCTCTCATGAGCATTGTAGTTGAAGGGCCCTAAGACACCAACAAAACAAATAAAAGAGGTCCCTGACATGACGAACTTGAGGCAGCCTTTCAAGGAGATCTAACCTGGTAGTGCCCTTTGGTAACAGTAAATGTTAAATATTGTCACTGCCTTACCAACACTAGGAGGAACAGGGCGAGCTAGTACACCTGAGAACACCTGACGCTACCAATTTGCTCTCCCAATGAAGAAAAGGCTATTCTCGGCGCGGTGGTGACACCGTACACGCTCACGCAAGGTAAACACTAGCTTAGTTCCTATTCAGGACAGGAAAAATGGTGCACTTAGGACTTTCTCTCTCCCACCCTGGGATTGAACTTGTAACTACGGAATCGCTAGTCAACGATACCACGAAGAGAATCACGACGTCCAGGTAGGTGCAATCCTGGACAGAAGTAGGCTACTTTTCATCTTTCAGACAGAAAGGGAGAGACCGGAAAGTTCCCACCATCTTCAAGTGAGTCTTCCTTCTGTCCCGATTGGGGACCAAAGCCGGTGATGTCCACTGCGTTAGGGGTGTGCATAGCTTCACCGGTTGGTGTTTTAGGGCCCTTCAACTACAAGGTCATTAGAGCTCCGTCCACTGCGTAGTTATAATGCACAGACTGCACGGACGCTACACCAATGCGACGATTCTTGGGTATTAGGAGCACCCAGCTTTCCCAAGCTGCCACCCATGTCAGTACTAACTGGGGTTGCGCCGCTTAACTTCAGTAATCAGACGAGAACTGGTGGCGTCCAAAGCAATTCGTCGCTCACCGCACACCGCCGCGCCGCAGCACGGAGAACAACCCTTAGAAGACGGGAGAGAAATTGCACAGGTACCAAATTGTGAGATGTAGGACGTCGTCAGTGCCCGTCCTGTCCCTTCATTTCCGCCTAAGCAGGCAATGACGTGGCAAAACCCTACTGCGCGACTCTGCTAGGTCGCAGCATCCGGCCAACCTGCTACGATAAGTGGCATCGTCTTGAGATCTTTATAACGGAGAGAAGAAGAAGCTGGCGCACACTCCTTACATCATTATCATCATCATCTTGGAGCATCTTACAACACTGTCAGATAAATACTTGTGATTCAGTAAGTGGGGCGATGGTTGGTGGGAGGGGGTTGGAGGATGAAAGGGGGACAAGAGGGGCAGACGTGGGGGACAAAGAATGAAAGGAGTGGTGTAGAGGAATATCTGTCTCGTCCCATCTGCGGATAGGATAGAAATAACTGGTTTGCGGTGCAGTTGCTCTACTAAAACCTTCTTTTTGTTTCTTTCTGCCCTGTTCGCAGAAAAGTAAGGGCAGGGTGAGGAGAGGGTAGCAGTAGCACATATCACTTTAGTCATCATAATATATTTATTTCATAAAACTAGCGTTTGGGATTTGATATCTTGTCCATTTATCAGTTGCTTTTCTGATATGAAATTCATTATGTCTTTATTCTGACTTGTTATTTACAAGCGGAATCCTTAAGACATTTTTGAAACTGGCCCCTAACCCCCTCTCTCGTCGCCCAAAACACAGTCAACCAGTCATTTGCAATCGATTTTCTTCTGCAAGATTATTTCAATGCGACCCAGAGAAGAGGAAGAAGAGAGAGAGAGAAGGAAAGGGTTAAGCAAATTGCACTTGGGGGAGAAAAAGGAGGGCAGAAAGAAAGAAGAAGACAACCTGGCAGCTCTGAAGTGCCAACACCGGCTGCACGGGGCAAGGAGGAAGACTGGATTAGTTAGTTTTCTGGGTTGGGGAGTAAGCCAGGCTGCCATAACAGGATGAACCCTTAGGAGGCTGCCCGCAGGAGATGAGGAGAAAGGTGAAAGGATGAAGGAGAGGTTTAATTTACTATACCCAACGTTCTTTACCAACCACCCTTTTTAGTATTGACGTGGGCTTGCGCTGCTTAATTTCAGTGATCTGACGGGAACTGGTGTGTCCGACACAACTTGGCTGAACAAGAGAGATGGGAATTCCAACCCGATCTACACCCTTATTTTTCTCAGCGAGCCCCATTCAATCCCGCCTCGGTGGCGCAGTGGGCTGCGCACTCGATAACTACGTCAGTGATTCTAGGTTCGATATTGGTCCGAGGTAGGTTGGCTTCTTTTGGGCGACGAGAGATGCTCCGAGTGCGCTTTCCTTCGAATGAGAAGTAAAACCGAGGTCCTGTGTGGTGTACGATGGCATTTGCACGTAAACCAACCCTTTCTACTATGCAACCGGTAGATGGGGCAACATTTCCAGGTGTAGGAGCTCGCCTCCTGGTGTCGTTGCAGTGACCCAACGAACACTAGACCGACGGTAAATAAGCGTAGGGGTTGCAGCTTTGGTCGGCAACCTGCTGCAGAACAACACTGTTCAATAGATCACCCTTACGTCCATTCAGAGGGAGAAGATGGGGACTCGACCCAGCCATAGGCGGAAAAAGGGTTAGGAGTTGTACAAAGAGTTCCATTCCGCGTAGTAGAAACGAGTTTCCGTCAAGGCTTGCCATCCTCTAGACCGGTAAAAAAAAATCACTCACCTCGGCCAGGATCGAGCCTGCAACCACGAATTCACGAGTAGGCATGCCATCTCTGAGCCACCGATGTGGAACGTCCCTTACAAGAAAGACAACCGGCAATGCGTCCCTTTCAGGTGGGACGAATCACAGAAATGAGCTGCCTTCTCGTTCGAGCCATCGAGAGCAGGATCGAACCTGTGATTCATGAGCCTCAGAGACAAACCTTAAGCTAAATGTCCTTGAAAGAAATATGAAAGCAGAGAGTGAAAAAGGATCGAGACTGCACACGATACAATCTCACCTAAGGTATAGAGATGTGCAGGGTTCGATCCTGGCTAAAGGCTCGCAGAAATTAAGTTATGATCCTAGTCAAGGGCTTGCAGAAGTGCAGATGTGATTCCACGCAAGGTTAACAGAGGTACAGGTTCGCTTCCATGTAAATGCTTTCAGACAGAGATTCATTTCGAGACTTTTCCCCTATAAAAGAAAAACATCTGCTGCCGTTTATCCCGCCTAAGGCAGGTTCGGGTGCGCACTTTAATCTCTTAGGGCCACAGGGTGATCTGTTGGACGGTATTTTTACGCAACTGGCTACCCTTGACCTAGTGCCGCAACCCCTAAGCTTATTTTTCGGTAGCTTATTTCGATTCATTGGGGCACTTTTCCTCCACCGACTCCAGGGACACCTGGAAATTTGGCCGTTTCATGTCGAAAGCGTTCTTCTCCGTGAAGTGGGCAGGGTCTCACTTCGGCCAAGAATCGAACCCTGTTGTTACTGAGGCACCAGTCCAGGCCCTCTTCCTGCACCCCCCCCCACCGAAGCAGAGGATAACTGAGCCATTGGAGCCAACAGAAATGGTTTTAACACTCGTCAATTCAAATGCTTTGATTTTGTCAGTCCTTTATCTCTTATTGAATAACTCAACCGCCTCTTCAAAACCTGCTGCTCCACATTTTTCATTTCAACTTCCTCCTTCTCTAAACCTCCCCCCTCACACCCCTCCTAACCCTTTCTTTTAAGACAGGCAGCATTTCCATTTCAAGAAATAGTCAACAAAACGTTAGTTTGATTACACATCTTGAGAGCAAATACACTTGAAGATAAATGCCGCTCAGGAGATTAATGAAAGGAAAATCTGAAGAAATATTTCAGTCTGCTGATGTTGAGGTGAAAGGGGTACGGTTAAAAAAGAAATGGAAGGTGACGAAAGCGTTGAAATTCCACAAGAACCTCAGCGGACCCTTTTCCCCCCAAGCTGCTCCATTCTTGCTCTGTCCTAGACCTCATGGGCGGCTCAGCGCAACCCTTCCCCTACCTCTTAATTGAAATCAAAAAAAGTATTTTATATAAATGATTAATAGCTACTCCGCTTTATGTATTCAATTTAACAACCACTTTACGTCAAATGCACTTCAAAGAAAAACTGTGGTCAGAAAAAGAAATTCATATTTATGAAAGACATTTTCAAAACTCAACAAAAGTGCTAACAATAGAGGTGAGACGAAAGGAGGCTCAAGGATGTCTCAAGATGCCCCTTGTATTCTGTCCAAGAATCATCGGGAGCAGGTGTATTGCGTTGGACACACCAGTTCTCGTCTGATCACTGAAGTTAAGTAGCGCAAACCCAGCTAGTACTAGTATGGATGACCGCTTGGGAACATTGGGTACTGCAAAGACCCAAATGACCGTTGCAGTTGAAGCGCGAATCTTCAACGTGGGAGGAGGAATCTTCAGGGTGTTCTAGACAGTACAGAGAGTTCTATGCCGTGCGGTGATGACAGGTTCACCCGGGGCTTCCAGGCTGTTCGAATTAAATAAAACCACTGAGCCATCAGGTGGATATCCATCCATGAGCGTCTGTGGTGAGGAGAAGGGTGCAAACGGGGCACTTGTTCCCCACTCGTGGGGATAAGAAAAAATGCCTTGGGATACCACAGTTTATCATGCAGTATTCCTAAACAGTGCTCTTCCCTTTCCTTGTAACATTGTCTCCAAGATTTCCTGTGGGAGCCCATAGATTTGTCCCACCAGAGACGAAAAGAGGCAGATGGAGTTCACCTCTCTGTCTTGTCTCGGGTACTGAGATCGAATCTCCAGACAACCCACTGAAACACCAAGATGGATCGGATCCAAGAATGAACCTGCAAACCTGAATCATCAACGTGGACTTATCCTAAGAGGCGAAAAGGCGGATTTAGAGCTCCCCTACCTCTCAGCCGAAGGAATCTCCGAGGAGCGGCTGTAATGCGTTGGACGCACCAGTTCTCGTCTGATCACTGAAGTAAAACATCGCAATCCAAGCTAGTAATAGCATGGGTGACCGGTTGGGAACACTGGGTACCGTTAAACCCCCCCCCCCCCCAAAAAAAAATCTGCATCAGTGTAGTGTCTGTGCAATCTCTGCATTAGAGCGACGCAGTGGACGGGGCTCTAACAACCGTTGTAGTTGAAGGGGCCCTAAACGACCAACAAAAGGGAAAAAAGGAATCCACAGACGGGCCTAGGTGCTTTTCAAAAGAAGTCTCTGGTCCTCCTTGTGCAGAAGTAGGGAGAGGGTGCCCCAATTTCATGAGTCCGCCATAAATCCGACTCCACAAATGGGGGGGGATGAAGCACCTCTGCGGCATTGAATACACTACGGAACAGCGGAGCAGTTCAA
Organism: Trigoniulus corallinus; assembly: GCA_013389805.1. NCBI lineage: Eukaryota > Metazoa > Arthropoda > Diplopoda > Spirobolida > Trigoniulidae > Trigoniulus > Trigoniulus corallinus. Next base: position 8,929,377 of record JAAFCE010006668.1, read on the forward strand.
CTTGTTGTACCGGAAATGGATATTTAACACCACAGTGAACCATAAAAGAAATTCAATTTTTCAAATCCAACTGGTTATTAGTATGTGTGTGTGCTTCGCCTTCAAACAACTATTAATAACCAACATTTATCTCCGCCAAAGACGTCAAATAAACTGGAAATTGTTGATGGTAGACCGGTTAGGGGGTTCAGAAGAAAGGGACAGCAAGAGAGAGAGGAAAAACCGTCACAAGTAACTCTTTTAGGCACGACATAAAAAAAAGAGGGTATGAGGGGAAGAGGAAAAGGGTTTGGGTTGGGCGCTATTATTCCCCTTAAGGATCTAGCTGACACCCGCCCACACTGAACCCCCACACCGGATCTTCTCATCAGTCTGTGAGACAGCACGAAAAAAAAAGAGAGAATAGGTCAAGTCATCCATTATCCTTTTATGTAGTCTTTTATGTTGGCTATCTGCCTATCTGTTATCTTTCATTCCGTTTAATAGCTATCGAACCCTCGGGACACGAACCAGCGACCTTATAATTGCAAGGTGCATGTTGACTTAACGACTATAACGCGACCCCAGTCCTGCTCCCTGCTACAAAAAAGTGACTTATTCAATCAACAAAGAGATTTCAAAATGAGTATCAATTTTAATGGCGGAAGAGGAGAAAAAAAAAGAAGAGTAGAATTTCTGCTTCTAAAGCAGAAAGGCCTGACAACATATTAGCCCTCAAGGGTGCCAGGACACGAAATGAACTTCGAGAACCCCAGGATATGTTGTCTGTCAACTGTTTTCCGCGTACAGGGAGTTGGTGCCATTGTATTAATTTTTATAGCGGAAGAGGAAGAAGAGCATAACACAGAAGCACAAAGAAAGTCAACACACAAGCCCTCAAGGGCACCAGGATACGGAATGAGCCTCAAAACCCTGGAAGTATAGTCAGTCGATTGTGTACTTTCCGCGTAAAAAGAGTTTATGAGATATTTATTTGTTATCATGGCCCACCTCTTTACTGAACACAAGAACTCCAAAAAAAGGTCGCCAGGACATGGGGCATCTCCAAATGTTGTCAGTCATTTTTCCGCGTAGAAAGAGTTTATCAAAAGATGGCCCTAACACACAAGTCTTCTCAAATCTGCGAAAGGTACTTCCTACGAAGACCTATCCGCTGCTCAAGGTAATTTACCGACGCCAGGTGGCAGAGCAACACCTGGAGGCACGATGTACTAATCTAGGCATACGTGTATGGCTCCTTTCCGTGTAAGCGAGGTGACATGGTACAGAACCGTTCCTTTCTCAAAGGTAAGAAGATCCACACCTTATTCCCGATCTGGGACAGAATTAACGAGCAGATATTCTAGGATTCGAACTCTAGTCAACAGAACTACTAGAAAAGATTTTAGGCATCCAGGCCTAGACACAAAAGAAGGACACGTATCTTCCCCATTTCTTCAGTCCTCTGAAGGCAAATTCTTTTTCTTACATTTTAGGAAAGAAACGTCCTGGGTTGGAAAGAGAGGCGGCCCTTTTCTTATTTCACTATTCAAATCGATTTCAATTTGAACTGTAATGATCACACCGTACACGCGCCCGCACAGAGGGGGCTGACATAGTACCTGGCACCATGTTTCTACTCTCTTACAAATTAAACCCTTTTTTTCGGACGACAGTGGCAAAATCGGCATAAAATGCAATAATGCAATGTCTGAAAAATTCAGAAAATAATTCGTTGGAAACCCTCTGAGGAACAGTCACCTCCAAAAATTCCTGTGACCCCTATGTAAAACCACTTATACAGAAATCCTTTCACTACTTCAGCAGCAAATATGACAACGTTTATCACAGGATGAGTCGGAACTGGGGCACTAAACGCCGGCAGAGGACGAAAGAGGGGAGGGCCATTTAGTTAATTTTGTTGTTTAACGCCAAGGGCAGGGCGAGGCCCTAGACCTGGAAATTCAAACATGATTTATATATGGGGAATTATTCACCGAGGCCCACCCGTAGGTGGCTCAAGGTGAATCCGTGGAGGCTTCGTGTTAAAGGGAGGTGGAGGGAAAGACACGTCGGTAGACGTGGTGGTGGTGTCATTATGCACACCCATACAGGAAAGACACCGGCCTTAGATTCCCATTTGGGACGTTTGAAACATCACACCGTTCCTCTCTCTTTCACTTTCCCTTTCCTTCAGTCAGGATATCGAAACTGCAAGCATGACCTCACCAATCAAGCACGTTACCATATAGCAGCCAAGGTGGACCAGATGGTGAGAAGAGCGGTGAGGGAATGAAGCGGTATCTAGCCGAAACAAAGCAACTCCTAATCCTTTTCCCGCCTATGGCAGGGTCGGGTATCCATCTTGTCCCAATATATTGGCCGTAGTTTTTCTGCAGCCGGTTGCCGGCCAAAGCTGCAACCCCTACGCTTATTTACCGTCGGTCTAGTGTCCGTTGGGGAATTTTACCGAAGCCAGGAGGCGAGCTCCTACACCTGGAAATTTTGCCTCAGCTACCCGTTGCATAGTAGAGAGGGCTCTTTTACGTGCAGGTTACATCGTACACCCACACGGGACCTCGGTTTTGCTTCTCATCCGAAAGAAGGCACATTCGCGGCCTCTCTCTCGCCCGAAAGAAGCCAACCCACCTCGGTCCAGTATCGAACCTGGAACTAGTGACGCAGTTGCCGAGCGTACTAACCACTGCTAGCCGAAATATAAGACCAAATTTGATTTACTACCAATGGCCTTTGTTCCATCTCTCGCCAGGAAACGGATCTCAGCATTTGGCAGGACAGTACCAAGTTCAAGGGTCAAGCAAGCTAAAAATTAAGCAACCAGTCAATGTAGGGAGGAGGGATAAAGACAAGAGGGAGTGAACTAGTCCCTGAAAAAAAACATAGAAAATGTGCTTATGGGAAGAGTGTAACATGCGTGTATTGTGTGATTGCCTCTCATCACTTTTCTAAGGGGCAGCAGCATTACAAGGCATCTCCATACGATGCAACAATTTCAGCAGGAAATGAACACCCATTGTCTGTCGTTTATTTAAAAAATATCGGATATAAACACTCTTCGCCAAAGTTATCCACCATTTTTATCTCTTTTTGTCAAATGAAAGTGACCATTCCGACTGACCGGACATGGCGGAAGAGGAGACGCAAGTACAGGTGATTGATTCATGCACTTTTTGAATAGCACGGTTATCATCGTGCAATTTGTTTCGTTTTTTTTTGGATATTGTTATGAACCCCCTTAAACTCCCTCCTCCACCTCCCTCCAACCCCTAACCCCCCCCTCACAAAGACACACTACAGTGAGAAGAAAAACGGTAACAATATCACAATTGGTTGAAACTGTATTCGCTGAACTGTGATCTACATTTCACAGATGACAAATGTCAAGGGTTTCGTTTCCAAAGACAAAAGTATCGTATTGATTTACAACACAAAAGGGTTGGGGAGGGGACTTCTACGTGTGAAACAAAAGAAAGTGAGAGGGGGGGGTGAGGGACTGACAAGAGAAAGAAGAGACACAGAGGTAAGACCTTTCGATTAAATTACTGGCTAAAATACAACAAATAACAAAACAACAACAGGAAGAAGAATGGATGCTGTTCTCTTTCTTCTCTTTGTGCCCTTCCTATTCCATACAAACGTCGCATCTAAAGGGGTACCTTACATGTTCAGCTTCCCATTAGGAATCAATTTCAAATACATCTGTAACCTTTGACCCAAGTGACTCTTAACCCTTTCCATCCCATCTCAGGGTCGGGTACCCATCTTGTACCTCTGAATGGATACACGGGTGATATACTGGACAGTATTTTTCTGCAGCGGGCTGCCGACCAAAGCGGCAACCCCTATGCTTTTCTTATCGTTCTTCTACTTGTTCGTTGAGATGTTCCATCGACGCTAGGGGACGAGCTCCTACTTCTTGGAACATTGCCTCCTCTACCCTCGCATAGTAGAGAGGATTTTTGTACACGTAATTGCCATCGTACACCACGCGGGACCTCAATTTCACCTCTCATCCGAACGAAGGTCTACTGGGACCTTTCTCTCGCCCGAAGGAAGCTAACCCACCTCGGTCTAGTATCGAACCCAGAACCACTGATGCAGTTATTGAGCACGCTACCTTCTGCGCCACCGAGGTGGGATCAACACTCGGAATTTCCTTTCTTGTCTCAAATATGGCACCAGAATCACCAGAGTAACTCAGAAAGGGTTCTTTGCCATGCAGTTGTGAGATCGTACACACAACACGGAGTTCTGGCCTTTGTTACTCCCATTCTGGACGGAAGAAAGATGCGCGATAGGGGCCCTCTCTTTCTCAATCTCCCTAGCCACCCGTCTCGGTTAACAGCATCCAACCTAGAACTACGCACGCACAGGTGCAGTACGCCACCTCTGCCTCACTGAGGCTGAGTCGTGACAGTTCCGCAATAAATATTTATGGACAGATGAATTGTCCCACGTAGGAGGACGATAAATAAGCACAGGGCTTGCAACTTTCGTCAGCAGCCGGCTGCGTAAAGAAATTCCGACGAACAGATCGCCTAGGCGTCCATCCAGAGAGAGACTTTGTTGCTGTTGTTTGTTGGTGTTTTAGGGCCCTTCAACTACAAAGGTCATTAGAGCCCCGTCCACAGCATAGTTCTTATGCAGAAACTGCACAGACACTACACTAATGCGATGATTTTTGGGTATTAGCAGTACCCAGTTTTCCAAAGCGGCCACCCATGTCCAGAGAGAGAGAGAGAGACAAAGATGGGTAAACAGCCCTCCCATAGGCGGGAAAAGGGACAGTAATTGCCTTTTTGAATTGCTTGACACACATGGGACCAGCCAACTGATGGACGTTTCAATACGAAATCACAAAGGAAAGGGTTACTACTGATGATAATCTCCTGAAACTCCAAAAAGACCATTGATTACCTACAAAATGCTAACCAGGAGTCAATCACAGAGTCAGATCATTGCCTACCCTAATCAGCAGTGAGCAGTAACATCTGCACCTAAGAGTCCTGCTGCATCGTGTGTACTCTCTCGTCTATCATTCTCCATCAATTGTTTTATGAATAAGAGAGGCGAGCCACCATGACGACCATCACAAACGAAGAGATAAACGCGATTTTGGACAATAATTTTCCCACTGGGAATGTCATCGTAGGAAAACTTCAAAAAGAGGGGGAGGACTGGGAGAGAGAGAGAGAATTTTTGAGAAGTTGAAATTTTCAATAGGTGAAATTGAATGAGCCCTAAAGGGGTAGCCTAGCAACAGAATTAATAGATTTTCATTCAGTCTAAATGACTTTTACTGCTACATCCTCTGCTGCGGAGATTTGACATTCGTTCTCATTACTTCAAAAGCCCCCATCCCCCAAAAAAGTTTAATGTCACTCAGCTGACTAAAAGGGGTTCGTGACCTTTGAGTTAAAAATTAGTTGTTACTAGAAGAAGAGGAAATCTGCAATGAAATTCATTCGTCAAAGTGAAAATCAGTGCGCAATGACCATTAGGGAAATATTACTGAGGTATGATACAACCATTTATCGAAATGTTGAGGCCGCCCTTTCAGCGTCATTCCAACTTCTACAGCAAGAGGTGGTGGTACCCAGTCGTCCAGCCGAAACAGGAAGGACACCGACGAGTTAAATGAGTGTATTGTCGCGACCCATTACCTCTTGATCGTTGGCCAGCCTTTCTCCTACAGGACAATTTCTTGCTACTGACGCCAACGGGCACAGAGGACTTACCACACCTAACACTAACCGTATGGAAAAGGTTGCTTTGTGGTCAACGATGGCGTCGTACAGCCACACGGTGCAGCAGACGGATCATCCTTCTCTCATCCACTAAAGAAGCCACAGTAAATTGAGGAATCGTATCTTTTTTGCTTAGGACAGGACCGGGTTCAGGTGCGAAATGTATCAAGTATCCATTTGTTCTCATTGAATAGCACAGGTAACATTTTTTACTCCACAGCCGGCTGTGCAATCCGACCTAATGCTGCAACCTTCTCCTTAATGTAACATCGGCCCATTTCTTTGTGGGAGGCAATTTAGTTCACTGACGACAGCATAGGGATAAGCACCTACATCTGCAAATTTCGTACTGATTATGTCCGAAAACTGCATTCCTATCCTAGAACAGAAGGTGCATTGTGGACTCACTTTTTCACTCTCCCTCTCTTTCATATCTCGTTCTCTCTCTGACTGCGCGCGTCTGTCTCCATTTCGACTGCGTCTCTGCGTCTGTCGGTGTCTGTTTCTCAACCAGTGACTTGTCTTGCGCTGCCAAATGGAGGTGCACATTGGGCCATCTCGGTCTCGTCTGCATCTCAGTTTCTGTCTCGTCTGTGTATTTGTCTCCGTCTTGTCTGGGCGGGACGACTTCTTGCGTTGGACACACCAGTTCTCGTCAGATCACTGAAGTTAAGAAGCGCAACCCCAGCTAGCACTAACATGGGTGACCGCTTGGGAAAACTGGGTACCGCTAGTATCCAAAAAAATCGTCGCATTAGTGTAGTGTCTGTGCAGTCTCTGCATCAGAACTACACTGCGGACGGGGCTCGAATGACCTTGTAGTGGAAGGGCCCTAAACCACCAACCAGCGAAAAAAAGTCTCGTCTGGTATGTCACTGCCTCGTCTGTCTCTCTGTCGAGCGACTTACTGCGTTGGACACACCAGCTCTCGTCTGATCACTGAAGTTAAGCAACGCAACCCCAGCTAATACTGACATGGGTGGCCGCTTGGGAAAACTGGGTACCGCTAGTATCCAAAAAAATCGTCGCATTAGTTTAGTGTCTGGCAGTTTCCGCATCAGTACTACGTAGTGGACGGGGCTCTAATGACCTTGTAGTTGAAGGTCCCTAAAACACCAACAAAGCAAAAAAAAATGCCTCTCTGTCTCATCTTCATTTCTGCTTCTGTCCCGCCCGTGCATCTGTCTTTGTCTCTGTCCCGTCGGCATCTCTGACTCTGCCTCTCTCTCTCTCGGATCGAACCCACAACCATAAAGCTCGAGTTGGACACGTCTTGTTTAAGGTCCCGTCAACTACAAGGTCATTAGAGACCCGTCCACTGCATAGTTCTAATGCATAGACTGCACAGACACTACACTAATGTGACGATTATTGGGTATTAGCAGTACCCAGCTTTCCCGAGCGACCACCCATGTCAGTACTAACTGGGCTTGCGTTGCTTAACTTCAGTGATCAGACGAGAACTGGTGTGTCCAACGCAACTCGCCGCTCCCGTTGGACACGTCAAGATATAACAAAATATCACACGATAAAAAACAAAATTGGATCAGAAACGACTTTAGCTGTCATTTGAGACTTTTCAATTGAAATATAATCTCGTGTCTGCACCACCATCAACTTTAAATGTCATTTTTGTGCATTTGGCATAATCCACTGCTTATTTTCGATTCCTCCATCTCCTTCTTCTCTACTTGGCAAAAAAAAGGTTAAAACAAAATAATTTAGCAAAGCTATTCAACCTCTTATAAAAATGTCAAAATAAAAACAAACACATACACACTTAAGATATATTTAATGCGAACGTCTTCCAGGGTGCAAACATCAGACGCAATTCAAGAAATGATATATATTTTGGAGATATTTCGGAGTCGATAGAGCATGATTTCAAGTGAAGAAAAACTATTTTTTTTATCAAAAAAAAAAAATTCAAGCTTTTCCAATTTCCGTTATATCTCAACAAAGATGGAGAGCATTTTTATAAAAATCTATACTAAAACCAACCAATCAGAGTCCTGTGTTTTTATAACCTTTTGATAAATGGTGCTTCATTTGTTACTACCTGTCAAAAAGTCATGGATGCAATTAATTTATAGAGGGTCTAAGTTGATACACAAGGAACCAGAAGGGGAAAAGTGAGAAAGGGAGAAAAGAGCGAGAGAAACAACAACACAGAAGGAAAAAAATAAGTTTAAAATGAGAATCAACTTCCGGTACCCCTTAAGTTTTAGAGTCAACAACAATAAAGCCACGATTGATATCCCACCACAGCAGCACAGGTTTTCTACTCGTTTTATTGAATAATAACGAGAAATAGTTAAGAGGTGATTAATGACTATGTCGACCTATTTGAGCCAAGAAACAAAGTGACCACCCCTCCAACACCACGTCAAAAAAGGTCCTAAGTGCCATTAGTGGATTATTTGGACACTTTATGCCAGCCCATTACCTTTAGAGATAATTTACCGACACCAGCCGAGGAGGAGGAGGAGGAGGACAGATGAACTTCTGAGGCTTGTGCGCGTTGGGCCCGCACTTCATTGGTGTTAGGGCGGCCAACGACCACTGAAGTGAGGGAGCGGCGAATTGCATTAGTCACACCAGTTCTCGTCTGACCACTGAAGTTAAGCAACGCAACCCCAGCTAGTACTGACGTGGGTGGCCGCTTGGGAAAACTGGGTACCGCTAGTATCCAAAAAAATCGTCGCATTAGTGTAGTGTCTGTGCAGTCTCTGCATCAGAACTACACTGCGGACGGGGCTCTAATGACCTTGTATTGAAGGGCCCTAAAACACCAACAAACAGCAACAACAACCTCTAAAGTTAAGCAAACCCAGCTAGTACTAGCATGGGCCACCTCTTGGAAACACTGGGTACTACTAACACCCAAAAATCGTGGTAACAGCGTAGTGTCTGTGCATTAGAACTACGCAGTGGACGAGGCTCTAATCACCTTTGTAGTTGAAGGACCATAAAACACCAGACAAATAAAGAAACCAAATGGTGTTAGGCTCCGTGCTGGGGTAGGTGGACTTTTGATTGAGGGAGAGAGAGAGACAGAAGTGCTCTGTTCGTAACTGTTCTGAACTGAATAACATTCTCATTAGTTCCCAGAATGATCCAGGTCATGGTAAGTGGCCTCTTTACCAGGTGAGAAAGAGAAGAACAGCGTCGGTGTCTATGGTGTAAGGACCCTTTCTACCTGAAACGTATAGATCAGTACAAAACTGGCAGATGACAAGCTCGTCCTGTTTCTGACGTCGGTGGAGAAAAAGTGCCCCAACGAATCAAAATGGACTGATTCCAAATAAGTAAAGGGGTACCCCAACATGAGGATTGGAAGCAGCCGGCTGCGTCAAAATACTGTCCAGTATCCCTTTCAGACAAAAATGTGTACCCGACCCTGGTAAAGGCAGGGGAAGGGTTCCGCGTACAACAGTAACGTCGTATACAACCTCCTCACGATAGAAAGCGGCTTCTACATTCCCAAACGGGACGGGAAAAGAAAAACAGCACTCTTCCTTTCACTTAGCAAGTATCGAACCTGTGGCATGGGCTCACAAGCCAACAAACTGCCTTTCAACAAACAGACTCTGCCTTAGTGGCTGAATGACAGCAGGCTGACTTTCTAGTCCAATGATGGAGGTTCGTATCCTATCTCGGCCCAGATAGTTTCTAATACATCTTCTGATCCTCCCCAACGGAAATAACCCCTTTCGGACCCCTAAACGGACAATGCAGAACCGATATAAAAAAAGGACCCCCTCCTTTTCTGTTCGTTTTCGTCCTTTATCATTTCAGATCACACTGAGAACGCACATATTTTTTTCTGATTTCAACGTCACCCGTAAGCAAACCGGAAACTCTATTATTTATTCACCGAAATAAAAAAAAAAAAACAAGAAGATAAGCGACGAAATTCATCTGTGCACATTATTCATAAATATAAGCGATGATGGAGCAAATAATAATAGATATAAATAATAAAAAATGACAAAAAAAACTGAGAGGGGGAAGAGGAAGTTTCCAACACCGGTAGGAACCGTGCCGGCAGAGAAGGGAGAAGGGGGAGGGGGCTTGCCATAAATTCCGTCAGCACTATCAGTAGTCGGCTACCCTCCAACTCGCTTAACAGGTTCCCCTTGCATACTTCCCGGGGCACACACCTGAGGTATAAAAAGAGAGGCAGCACCAGGACCTCAAAAATATGATAGGAGGCATTCATCACACATCCGAAATAAACGTTCAAACTGTACATTTTTCTACACTTAACACGAAAGAAAGGGCTAAAGTGAGTACTTTAGCACCTATCTAGCATCTTAATGACTTTTTTCCCAACATCCCTTTGAGATATTTATCAAATTCGCAAACGTGAAAATATGACAAATGTTCGCTTTCTTGATGATGCCAAGATGGAGTGGGAGAGAGGGAAAGTGGATGGGGAGGTGTGAAATGCCATCTTAGAAAATATGTGAAAGGGGTAAAGTAAAAAATGATGGAGGAGGATAAAAGAAAACGACGTGACAAAAAAAAAGAGAAACTGAGAGACGGAGGAAAGACAGGTTGTCTGCTAAAAGAAATGAATCCTACCACTTCCACCCGTCAGCAAGGAAAAAGACTTTTCAAAGTGCAAACTGAGAAAAGTGCCCTTTTAAAATTAGGTCCTAATTGAATGGATAAATCAATCACGTAATACGTGTCTTGCTTCTTCAACACTCTTCCCATCATTAATTAAGTTGCATTTTGATTAAAAACGAAACTCACTTAACGGCACATCAAGTTGAGTGCGCAGAGAGAAAGAGAGAAGGGTCCAGAGCCAGCCAGGGTGCAGCAGTCAGTATTTCATTACGGCTCACAGCCTTCAAATAATTAACGACCTCCTCCTCCTTCACTTAAGACAGCAACTACCAACCCGTTCCCTGCCTATAGCAGAGTCGGGTACTCAACTTTTTTCCACTCTTGAGGGGAAACACACGGGCGATCTCTTCCACAGTCTTTTGACGCAGCCGGCTGTAGACCTCAGCTGCAACCCGCATTCTTATTTATAGTCGGCCTACTGTTCGTTGGGGCACTCCATCGAGCTCCTACACCTGGGAATTTTGCCTCATCGACCCACTGCATACTAGGGATGACTCTTTCACGTGCAAATGACATTGTGCACCCACGGTATGGGCACCAGCTTTACTTCCCAGTCGACAGAATATGCACTGAGGACCTCACTCTTTCTCGCCCGACAAAGGGCGAAGAAGTCTACTCTCCTCGGTCCCGTACTGATCCTTGAACTCCTGACGAAGTAATCGAGCACGCTACCTCCTGCGGGATAAGAGAGAAAAACCAATCAGGAGAACGAATTGTTGGGCTGACCAGGAAGAGATTCTCAAACGGGCCGAATCCCACCTTAGGTCGTGGTACCACTGCACAAAAAGCGGATCTTTTCTACAAGGAAAAAGAGAGAATTGGCAGAAAAGTCGCAAGGTGTAGGAGGTTACTTCTGCTCCAGAAGCATGTCACCATTACACGGAAATGAAAGGGAGCGGCAAATTGCGCAAATTCACTGAAGTGAAGCAGCGCAACCCCAGCTAGTACTGACATGGATGGCCGCTTGAGAAAACTGGGTACTGCTAATACCCAAAAATCGTCGAATTAGTGTAGTGTCTGTGCGGTCTCTGCATCAGAACTATGCTGTGGACAGGGCTCTAAGGACCGTTGAAGGGCCCTAAAATACCAACAAACAACAGCAACACGGAAATGAATTTTTCTTTCTTTACGTGAGAGGGTAGTGTTCTCGTCCCATGCCGAGAGATGCCGAAGAGGAAGAGAAAGAGGAGGAGAATTTGTTTGTTGGAGTTTAAGGTCCCGTCAACTACAAGGTCATTAGAGACCCGTCCACTGTATAGTTCTAATGCAAAGACTGCACAGACGCTACACTAATGCGACGATTATTGTGTATTAGCAGTACCCAGCTTTCCCGAGCGACCACCCATGTCAGTACTAACTGGGCTTGCGTTGCTTAACTTCAGTGATCAGACGAGAACTGGTGTGTCCAACGCAACTCGCCGCTCCCACGAGGAGGAGAAAACGCCATTATATCTACACCTGGCAGGACTTGAGCTTAGTCCACTTGAACAGCAAGAAAACACCTTGCCAGTGTATCCGAATGAATGCAATTTTCTACATATTGTAGAAACCAGTGCAGTGGAAAGTGAGGTAAAAATTTAATGATGCCTTCAAAACAGTAAAATATGTAAGGCATCTATTTAGGATCCCGTCACCCCTTCCCTTCCCCCAGTTTGTAACATTTCATCCTTTAATAATCATTCCTCTCATACCATGCTAAATATCAGGATAAAAATCCTTTATGCACCAGAAATTATGAATCAATAATGAAAAGTGCATCAGATAACCGAATAATCTTATCCTGTTAAATTAGATGTTGATAATCTGAAATATTTCATTTTAAAAAAATTGTAACCCCCTTCTTTTGTCGTCTTTTTGATAGCTCGCCTGAAAAATAAATCTTTTTCTTTTGAAGTTCTTCTCGATCTGAAGAAATATCACATATCTTAAAGATAGATTAATTAAAATACTTATACCTGTATAAAACCAAATTAAAATTAAACTATTATGCTTAATTTAGTAGGTTTTTCGTCAGCTGTTTACATTTAGGTTATATCTTTTCAATTTTCAGACCAAAGAAGATAAGAAATTCCCAAAGAAAAAAAAACAAAAAAAAAAATGGAGGAGGAAGTCGAAAAAGAAAAGGTTATTATGATGCTAAACGTCTTAGTAAAAGACAAAAAAAAAAGATAAGGCGATAATTAAGATGAATTCATTAGAAAAACAAACATCTCGGATTTTTAGTCCTTTCCTTCCATCAAGAAAAAACGCTGCTTTTCTTCCAATAAATATCAAACTGTCAGACAAGAAGGCATTTCGATACGCAAACCGCAATTATTATAAATTAAACATCGACAAATGTCACAAATTCAATTAATATCCTGCACATTTCTGCAAAAAAAATTGCCCCCATGACATTAAATTTCCCCTGAAAACACCAACACATTTAGAAAGGGGTGCAAGAAGAGGAGGAGGAGGAGGAAGAGGAGAGGGAGAAGGACATAAAATACAAATTACACACAGTGGTCGACCATAATAACATGGATGATGAAAGCAGCGCCAAAAGATGGAGCGTCATAAAATTTTTCTCTTCTCCTATCAAAATTGTTAGTAATAGGGATGGAGAGGCAGAAAGATGCTAAGGAGAGAGAGAAAAAAAAAGATGAGAAGAAGAAAGAGTTTTGTGAATCGTTCAAAAAGCGATGAAATATTGTCAACATATCAAGTCAATATCTGCTTTCAGAATCTTAGCGGATATGGGCATCTGAGTATGGTCCACCATCAGTGTAGTAGCACCATACCCCCTCTTCTTCATCCCCTTTCCTCATCCTCCATTGACTTCTAGCAGAGCTGCAGAGTAGCAAATCTCAACCATCTCCTTTCTTCCCCTCCCTTCTCTCTCTCGCTCACTGCCGAAATACCTCTTCCCTTCACAGCAAGCCATAGATAGAAAAAGAGATAAGCAATTACTGACCGCTACAATAAACATATATACTGACAAGAGCGTCTCATAACTTCCAATGCTCGATTGACCACTCCATCTCAGAAAAACCATCAATGGCCGACAGAATCAATGACCCGAATTAAAAATATGATTCCGTGAAATCTTAGCTGGACGGATTATTTCTCCTATGTCCATTATCAGACCAGTCAAACACGACCGGCATATTTGACTTGCCAACCACCCTCTTTCCGTCTCCCTCGAGGTCTTCCCCAAAATCAAACAACAAAACTGATTATGGATTATTGGGGTCTGATTCAGCATGCCAACCGTCTGATGGTCAACGTTGTTTCTTGCTCTCTCAAGATGGCGATTAGGGGTGACGGACGGAGACCTCCACGCTCGAACTCCCCAACCTGGTGAGGTCCTAAAACCAGCAAAAATGCTACCAATCTGCACGTTCCGCGAAGAAAGGGTTCGCTTCTGTGCAGGGAGTGAACATCAGTTGGGATTGCTGGATTAATATTCATGGGTTGGGGAGAAAGCCAAGCAGCCATAACAGGACGAACCCTTAGGAGGCTGCTCGCGGGAGATGAGGAGGCAGGTGTAGAGAACATAGGAGAGGGGATATCTGCAGCACCCAACATTCTTTACCAACCACCCATGTTGGTACTAACGTGGACTTGCGCTGCTTAACTTCAGTGATCTCACGGGAACTGGTGTGTCCAGCGCAACTTGGCTGCACTATCACTTGGAGGAAGAGTAGAGTGAGAAGCAACACGAAAGGGTTGAATGACAGGTAAAGTTCTTTTTTTGTAAGCGACAAACTGCGGGAGAGAGGGAGGACGAAGGAGAGAGAAAGGGAGGATGATGATGATGATGATAGATTTGAAAATGAAAGCTTCATTCATTGAAATGTAATACTCGGGCGAATGTACAACGTTGCAGAGCAGTTTTTCTTTTATCCGCTTCTCAATCCAGAAACCGCCCAAAACATTTTCAAAGCCATGCACTGCAAAATGCCATGGTATGGTTTCTGTGCGAGCCACCAAAGCATGAAATTGCATTCAATTCCGACACAAATCTGCTTTTGAAAATAGACCTTTCAAATAATAAACCGGCAGAGACAGAAAAAAAGAAGACGAACCCAGACGAGAGAGAAAAAACGAAAATCAAAAGGCAAGTAAAGAAAAAAAAAAGGCCCAGACGACGAGAAGGAATACAAAAATGACTAAAAACACAAGTAGCAAAAGCAACTCCTTTCAATTTGTAGTTAAAATTACCACATCCTTAAGCTGCGCAGGCGCGGTAGCAGTAATAACCACGGGAAAGGACGTCACAGCACGTGATATTCACCTCAGGGTTACGTCGCAATGCACGCCTAAGACCTAGCGCAAAATGAGACGCAGTCTCCGCAGGTGACGCAGGGCGACTCACTATATATTTCTGTGGCTCATATGATAGTACGTATTTGCGCATGTTAAGTCGCAGGGTGACGTGACTCAGCGCCTGCGTCACATGACTCTGCGGGGCGTAGTGCCAATGCCGCAGTTTCTTGCGAGGAAGTTGACGGCACAATAACAAAAAGCGGGGCGAAGCACAGAAGTTTTCTTGTTATTTAATGCAAGCAGGGTGAAAATCTGCGATTCAATGTGCGGTGATTGCCTGTAAGCAGAATTTCGCAGGGCTGCGTCACCCTACGTCTCATTTTGCGCCTTACCTAAGGCCCAGCGCAAAATGAGACACAGTCTCCGCAGGTGACGCAGGGTGACTCACTATAAATTTCTGTGGCTCACATGATAGTATGTAGTTGCGCATGTTAAGTCGCAGGGTGACGTGACTCAGTGCCTGCACCACGTGACTCTGCGGGGCGCAGTGCCAATGCCGCAGTTTCTTGCGTGAAGTTGACGTCAAAATAATAAAAAGCGGTGCGAAGCAGAGAAGTTCTCTTGTTATTTGATGCAAGTAGGGTGAAAATCTGCGATTCAATGTGCGGTGATTGCCTGCTAACAGAATTTCGCAGGGCTGCTAAACCCTGCGTCACCTTCTCCACCTGCGTCCCCCTCCGTCTCATTTTGCGCCTTGCCTTAGAACATGATATGTCACGCAACACGCTTGCCTGAAAACATCCACAGCATGTGACACACACGTCAGATATCTTCACAGCACGTGGAACGACCGTCAGAAAACGTCAAAAGCACGTTGCGTCGAAAGTCTCTGCACTAGAACTATGCAGTGGACGGGGCTCTAATGACCTTGGAGTTGACAGGCCCTAAAGCACCAACGAAACAAACAAAACGGCAAGCAATAAATGCATCATCAGCTTAACTGTTGCAGGCAGCAGCAGCAGCAGCAGTGGCGTCAATATCACGAGGACGAGTCATAAAATGTAAGACACCAATGATGCAAAATGAAAGTGGGCGCCAGCTTCTGCGTATGGCACGGCACGCCAGTACTGGTAATTATAGCCAATAGAAAAAAAAGGGGGAAGGTGGGATCATCCTGTGAAATTTAGCACTTGCATTTATTCAGCATCGCAGGGGGGAGGGGGAGTATTTTCCCAGTTAATTTCTTACCCAAAGCCTCTCGAGCCTAGATTATGACGTAGAGAGAGGGAGAGAGAGAGAGAGAGAGGGGGGGTCCTCATTATTGGAGTGTATATGCGTGGGCCGGGCGCAGCTCCATAAATACTTAGACCCACCACCGTGCAATTTATCAATCTTATTTATAATTAAAACATAATTACACTTCATCTACATGCAAATTACGATGCAAATGCCTTACCATTATTCGGCACTACTTGAGAGTCAAAAGATGTGAGGGAGGCGAGGGGACGGAGACGGAGTGGGACACAAGAGAGAGAGTGAGGGGGGTGATGTGCACAATAGTAGCACATCAGGAGTATAATAGTTATGAGAGTGAAGCGGAAGGAAGGAAGGAAAGAGGAAGAGGAGAGAGAGAGGGGGGGGCAGACGAGACTTCCCTGGGTAACAGTTGATATAAAAATATTTAAGCTATGTTAAAACAACAGCATAAAGTGAGCCAGGGACACGTTAGGGACATTCTCAAAACGCCTTTATTCCCACCTCTGAATTCCAATTAATCTCCTGGCACCCTCCAACTCTTTAATCCGAGTACGTCGGAGGTTTTTATTTGGCACTTTTTTTTAGTAGAAAAGGGAAGAAGGGAGGGGTCGTCGACGAAAGGATGTGGGAGACAGGAAAGAGGGCAATAATTATCATCTCCCGGGGTAGCCATTAAAACGTCCATGGCATTAACTTATGATCTGCCTCGTTTTGCGCAAAATGAACCCCCCCCTTCCAAAAAAAACCACTACACCCCATGGAAATTAAGAGATTTACGGAACTCGAAGTTGAATAATCGACAGCGAAGATGATATTAGACGCCAGGTGGCGATTGCCACCAAGAAGGCCAGATATCGCAGGGAGGAGAGTGAGAAAGGGGAAGAGTAGCCCTCGGTCACCTGTCCTAAACCCTTAATTAATTAATGGCCATACTTTACACATCAGCGGCCTACCAAACTAAAGCCACAGGTTTACAAACGTGAAAATTAAGGGCTTACGTGGGTGTGGCTAGCTAAATGCTCGCCGAAGAAGATGACACACGTCCACCCCTGATGCTAGTAGAAAACAGCCCTTACAGTCACCCCCCCCCCCCCCCCCCCCCCCCCCGCTATCCTCTGGGCACGAATGTCGACTGCATATTCGTTCCGCCCCCAACCCCACCTCTGAAAAGTGTCCCGAGTGTCAATTTTGACGCCCTAATTCTTAATGGCCACCGGCCTTTTTGACACCAACTTTTAGTCATCTGCCAAACGCGTTCAAAAATTGCATCACAATTAACGCCGCCACCTCATTAATGGAGTCAACCCCCATCCCCCCTCTCAAAAATGTCAGATTTGAAGGGATTTCCTCTAAATACACAAACAGTGACAAAATATATAATTAAACGCTGAAGCAGCTTACGTCATGCATGACATCATAATGATTTTCAGATGCAGTGTCCCAAGTTCCCACCAATCTCGGTGTTGCAGAATGCGTCAGTGGTTCCAAGTTCGACACTGGATCGAGGTGGGGAGCGGCGAATTGCGTTGGACACAACCAGTTCTCGTCTGATCACTGAAGTTAGGCAGCACAACCCCAGCTAGTACTGACATGGGTGGCCGCTTGGGAAAACTGGGTACTGCTAATACCCAAAAATCGTCGCATTAGTGTAGTGTCTGTGCAGTATCTGCATCAGAACTACCCAGTGGACGGGGCTCTAATGACCTTGTAGTTGAAGGGCCCTAAAACACCAACAAACAACAACAAATGGATCGAAGTGGGTTGGTTCCTTTCTGGTGAGAGAGAGGTCCCGAGCGTGCCTTCCGTCGGATGAGAAGCCACACCATGGTCTCGTGTGGCGTACAATGTCATTGGCACGTAACGAAACCCTCTCTAATATGCAACGGGTAGAGGAGGCCAAATGCCCAGGGGTAGGAAATCGGTGGAGTGCCCCAAAGAAACAGTATACCGACGATAAATAAGCAAAGGGGTTACTGCTGTGATCGGCAGCCGGCTGCGTCAAAATATCGTTCAAAGGATCGCCCATATGTCCATTCCGAGGGACAGTGAGCCTTCTGTCGGGTTGCGAAGTAAAGCCGGTACCTGCACACCCTGTGTGAGGGTGTGCACGATGTCACCACTGCACGGAAAAGAACCCTCTCTACTATGCAACGAGTAGATCGGCAAAGATCCCAGATATAGGAGCCCGCTCCTCCTGGTGTTTGGAGGTGCAGCTTAGGTCGGCAGACGGCTGAGTAAAACTAATTCTCAACAGATAGCCCACGTGCCCCAGAGGGACAAAAATGGATTCCAGACCCTGCTATGGTTGGAAAAAACAACTTTGTTTACGTTCCGCAGAGAGAACGGGACAAGGGAAAAGGAGGAGAGGCCTAGTGTCCTCACTAAGGTCAATACGGTAAATAAGTGCTCGTCCACCCTCGCAATCCCGAGGTAGGGTGCATGAATGACTAGTCTATCGTTGCAGGTTCGATCCTGGTCGAACTGGGAAGCACCTTTACCAAGGTGAAAAGGAAGAAAGTCACCAAGTCCCCATTCCCTCAGTCCCGGAACCGAAAGTGAAGCCGTTGCCTGCCATGTGAAATCCCTGTGCCATATCAGCACTGTAATGTAAAGACCCCTTTCTACGCGGTTGAGTAAATTTCCAGGTGTAGGACCTCGCCCCTTGATGTCCGTGCAAAAAATTATCTCTAGGAAGAAGGAAACAGATGGACAGTCAGATAACCATGGGGTTGTAGCATTAGGTCAAAACCAGCCGGCTGCCTAGAAGTACCATCCAAAACGTTCCCCCGTGTGTTCCTGCTTCCAGCAGAACACGTGAGTACCCTACCCTGCCCTTAGGCGGAGAACAAGAAGGGACCCCCAACGCGGGGTTTGAGATTCTTTCCCCCAATTAATGGCTTCGGAGGAAGGAGGGGGAGTGCCATTGGTGAATGTGACTTTCGGGGCACTACCATATCCCCAAATGCTGGTGCTGAGGTTGGCTACAGATGCTGTTTCCGACGTGCAGGTCCGATTCTCCCCAAACGAATCGACAACGAATTTAACGCGCTTTCCCCGTTTTACGACAGCGATCATTGCAGCTACTGTTGTTGTTATTTTCTTAAGGAGTTTTATATTTGCAACCTGACGCAGCCCTTTTCGGGTCGTTAATGAGTGCAACAGAAGGGCCAAATCGAAATTAAGAAGGTCATAAACAGACTGCAAAGTGTGAAACTAATGAAATTAGTCACCGCCCCGCCACCAACACATTATCTTTACTCCTAAATATAATAACAATAACAATGCCATCTTTTACATACTTGATCTCGCAGGGTCGTTCCAGTCCACAAATATTAGGTACCAACTGACTAAAGAGCCCTAACCTAACAGTCGCACCAGGGCATAAAGACTCAAAGAGTTTAGAAACAAGTCATAGCCTTTACTTTCCGCGTAAAGAAGGTTCCGACGTGCTAGGGTGACACATAATAACGTGGTAACGCCTTCCCACCACCATCCGGGACGGTAGGAAACTGAAAATGGGACTTCTCTACTGCTGAAGACGAATTACTGAAGCCAGGGGAGGCGGCGATCTCCTAGACCTTGGAATTTTGTACATACCTTGTACAGAGGGTATTTTTGACTGCCTTGGTGGCGGCGCACGAGGCAGTGTGACTCAACTACAGCGTCAGTGGTTCAAGGGGGTGGACACTAGATCGAAATGGGATGGGTGCTTGCGGGCGAGTGAAAGGTCCCGAGGACGCATTCCGTTGGATGGAGAGTAAACCCGTAGGGCCGAATGGTGTACGATAGCATTTGCATGTAAAAGAACCCTCTCTACTATGCAACGAGTAGAGGGGGTATAATCCCTAGGTGCAGGAGTTCGTCCCATGGCGTCTGTGGAATGCCCCAACGAACAGTAGGCCGACGATAAATAAGCATGGGGGTTTCAGCGCAAAAGTGCCGTCCAGAAGCTCGTCCATGTGCCTATCCAGAGAGACAAAGATGGGTGCCTGACCCTGCCATAGGCGGGAAAAGGGTTAGCAGTTGCTTTACCTTGTAGAAAGGGCTCTTTTCCGTGAAGGTGTGAAGGCCACCCCCGCTGTGTGAGTATTCCTTGACAATAAATAGAGCGTGGGTGGCGGAGCCGGGAGCGGAGAATTGCGTTCGACACACCAGTTCTCGTCTGATGACTGAAGTTAAGTAACGCAACCCCCAGCTAGTACTGATATGGGTGGCCGCTTAGGAAAACTGGGTACTGCTAATACCCAAAAATCGTCGAATTAGTGTAGTGTCTGTGCAGTCTCTGTATTAGAACTAATGGCCTTGGGGCTCTAATGACCTTGTAGTTGAAGGGCCCTAAAATACTAACAAACAAACAACAACCTTAAAAACTTGCTCACCCTTTTCTACACGGAAGAGAGGCAAAACGCGCAGATCAACTTTCATTTCCGCGTGAAACATCTAAATCTTTTACAAAATGAGTATAAGTGAAGGTGACATTAAATACCTTAATAAAATCAACGAACAGAAAAGTCAAAAATAGAGCACTTCAAAGGGTCACTTCTGTCAAAATTCTACAGAAGAATTTAGAAATAAGTCGAGAGAAAACAGAAAAGAAAGAGAAACAATCATCAAGGAATCACATCATCAAATTTGTCTTGAAGCCTTTGATGCCAGCATCACTGACAACAACGAAGCTCTTTCTCCCAGAATGATGGAGAGCAGCATCTCAAATCGACATCTTCTGGAAAGGTGATGACAGAAATCTGACAACAGATTGAATAATTTTACAGAAATGATTTAGTTTAATTACAGAAGAACTACCAAATCATCAACAAGTTTTTTTTTACATTTTCACAACAGAGAGAAGAGGGGGGGGCAGAAATTTCTGATGAAGGGAGGGAGGGCCCACGCAATGGCCAGTTGAAGAGTAAGCAGAAGAGGAGAAGGAGAAGAGGAAGCACTTGTAAATGCTGCTCACCAACTATTGACTTTCTAAAACCACAAAAATGCATCCGTTCGACTTCACCAATTTCTACCTGCTTTCCGGGACATGAACGCTTCTGTTAGTCAACAATTCCTCAGAGTCCTCAAAAATGTCAAGGATGTCATCAACATCCATGTCATGGCAGCTGTTGCATGTCGAGAGTGGCATATCAAATGTCGGCAAAGTAGCAGAAAACTGAACAAGACAGCTTAATGACCTAGCAGGGATTCCAGGCTCGATCCTGGTAACCAAGACGAATAGCCCCTTTAGTGGACGAAAGACAGAAGGTCCCAGTGTGTCTTCCATCGGATGGGAACTGAGGCTGGTGCCCTACCGTGCAATGTCACCACTGCACGGAAAAGAACCCTCATCTTCAGTAAAGTATATATGGAGTTCGGTAGAAAATTTCCAGGTGTAGCAGCTTGCCCCCAGGCTCCCAGTCCCAAAATGTCCCAAACGATCAAAATAGGCCGCCTACAAATGAGTAAAGGAGTTGCAGTATGGATTGGCATTCGGCTGCGTCAAAATACAGTCTAACAGATACACCACTTCTCCGATTTCGGTTACTGGCCTTTATAATTGGCAAGAAGTTCGGGATTGAACCCGCAGTCAAGTAGGCGGCCCGGACGACGGAGACAGCAGGGTCTTCCAGAAAAGATTTTTTGATTTGTTGGTGTTTAAGGGTCCTTCAAATAGAAAGGTCATTAGAGCCCCGTCCACTGCGTAGTTGTAATGCAGAGTCTGCACAGACACTAGGCTATTATGACGATTTGGGTATTAGCAGTACCCAGTGTTCCCAAGCGTTCACCCACGCTAGTACTAACTGGGGTTGCATTGCTTCACTTCACTGATCAGGCGAGAACTGGTGTGTCAGACACAATACAGCCGCTCTTTCAGAAAAAGTGGAGGGAACTGAAACGCACCCCTTACCCCTCAAACTCCCCAACATCCAAATATGAAAATTCGTCGGTGGCTTTTAGCCTTTCAGCCTCAACAAAGGTAGGTATCAACAATAATTCCTTTTCACAAAGAAAAATGACGTCATCGAACAAACTGTCGCAAGCTAGAGGCCCCCCCCCCCTTTTTTTTAACTCATTGTCAACCGGATATCACCAACAAAAAATACCAGGCGCTTAATTAAATCTCCGCTCACGTATCTAATCTACGATGGATGTTACACAATAGGGGTAAGAAATAGGGTGTAATTCACCAGTTTTATAACGTGCGTGTTAAAACGTTGCTACAGGATGGACAAGCATGAAAGGGTTGTACAGTTCGCTGAGGGGAACAGGAGTAAAGCGTTGAAGAACACGCGATCGAATAGGGGCAGAATGCAGATATTGCGACAGACATAAACCTGGAAGGCTGAAAATGAAAATAATGTCCAGTTTATGAACAGAAATAGGGGGTTACCCAGCCACAGGCTGCCAATCCACCAACAGGACAACCCCTCCTTAACCTTTCTAAACAGCATCGAAGACCCATTACTGACTTTTGGACCAGGCGAACTGCTGCATAGTTGGCTGCCGACTGGATGCCACGATTACTTAAGTCAGCCTATCTCCATTCTGAGGGCATTTTCTCTCCTCGACACCAGGGGAATCATCAGAGGATTGATTATACCGGACAGTTTTCGGGGCGCAGTGAGGTGACATTCTCTCCCCGATACCAGTATCCTAGGGAGCGGCGAATTGCGTTGGACACACCAGTTCTCG
>JAAFCE010006668.1:8952344-8966188 GCA_013389805.1 Trigoniulus corallinus
TGTAGTGTCTGTGAAGTCTCTGCATAAGAACTATGCTGTGGACGGGGCTCTAATGACCTTGTAGTTGCAGAGCCCTAAAAACCAACACAAAAAAACAACCAGTATCCTACAACCGGGAATTTTATTTGGTACTAGGGTGATATGGTACCCCTTCCACGCGGTAGGACTTCAGCTTTACTTTCCTCCTGGACGAAAACGCGCACGTGACACCAAGTTGCATTGGACACACCAGTTCTCGTGAGATCACTGAAGTTAAGCGGTGCAAGCCCACGTTAGTACCAACATGGGTGGTTGGTAATGAACGTTGGGTGCTGCAAATTTCCCCTCTCCTATGTCCACTACCTACCTCCTCATCTCCCTTGAGCAGCCTCCTAAGTGTTCGTTCTGTAATGGCTGCTTGGCTAACTCCCCAACCCATTAAATGAATCCAGAATCATTTGTCATCCTCCATGATGACCACATGATCACTGAAGAGAAACAACTCAACCCCAGCTAGTACTGGAATGGGTACCTGGGAACATCGGGCACTGCTGAGACTCAAATCGTCTAACAGCGTAGCGTCTGTGTAGACTGTGCATTAGAACTACGAAGTGGACGAGGCTCTAATGACCGTTGTAGTCGAAGGGCCCCAAAACGCCAACAAAACGAAAAAACGACAGCCGTCTCTGAGTCGCAGGATCGAACCGGAGTTACCAATTTCTGCCTACCAATCGAGTTCCCGTGGCACAACTTGGATTATAAGAGGCGCCTTTTACTATGTGTGTGAGGTACAAGAAGGGGGGATGAGATACAAAACACCAGACCACATCTCCAATCTTTTAAAATGTCCATTCTTGCACTGTGGATTCGTAGAGGAGAAAAAAGACTTGAAAACCGTGACATGAAGCAGATGCCAACGTTTTATTCAGTTCAAATCAAGCTCACAATCTGGACGACGTCGTTTTCAATTTATTTATTGATTTTTCTCCTTTTCTCACTGCCTGAGTGTGCGAACCCCGTGTTGAATGAACACTAATCCTTTCAGAAAATCCACGAAAAACTCCTTCGACTATTAAATCGATGACCTCGTCCAATACCAAACAACAATTCGATCGTTTCTTAACTGGATAACATATCAAATGCAGTAATTAAGACAACTGTCTTCAAACAAACAAAAACAGAAAGAGAAAAGGATTTTGTCCATTTGTTTTCCTTCCTTTAGGAGCGCCGTTGTAGCAATAGGCGTCGTGTTATTAAATTCGACGATTGAGACAAGAAGGGTTATAGGTAAGGCAGATAGAGAGGCCAGTAGCACAGGCTAACCCCGAAAAAAACTCCACAAGTAAGCTAGGCCTGGAGACAGAGTTCTCTTTTCCAAACACACACAAAAAAAAAAGGAAACTGAGACCATTACCATTGTTACCACTAGATGTCGCCGCTCACATTCGATTATGTGGCAGTCGGCCGGGGGGGGGGGAAACGGGTTGGGAGCGACGTCCGATGGAAGGCAGGGTTACTTAAAGTTGAAGGAGGGGATTCTTCCCTCCTGAAGCAGTCACCGAACTCGGGATCAATCCTGCAACAATGGACCCACGGAGCTACCTCGGAGGCACCGGCATGCAGGTGAACCCCAATTAGGTGGTGGATCCATCCTTGGACCCTATAAAGGATTTGGGTCCTTTGCATTCTCTCACCTCCTAAGTAACATAACAATGATTAAAGGCGATTAGCATGACCACGTCATGATTTCAACGATCCACCCTCCAATGGACTGACGTTTGCCGAGCAACGACCACGGACGATGATCACGTACACAAATACCACCTTTTCAAAGCTTTCGACCACGACAAACTAATCACACAACTAATCCCAGCTAAAACGTGAGACCCGAAATTCATTTTAAACTTTTCACTTCGAAAAATGTGACTGGTCGTCCATTTTGGCACTTCCTTTGCCTCTTTTTCGCTTCAATAGAGCACAGTCCACAACACAAAAGTAATTTTAAACAACAGATTCAAAGGAGTGACGATAGTCAGGGTGATAGTTCTAGGCTGCAATGGGTGGGAAGTGTGTGAAGAGATCAATAAAGACCGACAGAGAGAGACAGAGGGGGGGGGGGTTAAGAGGCTAACGGAAGTTCGAACTATCCTAATCCGATTCCCAACTTTCAAGTCTAAATGGATGGTGCGGAGCAGAAGAGAGGAGCGGGTAAAGAAGAGTAACAAACAGAGGCTTGGAGCAGCAGAAGCGAGAGACATCATAGGACATTAGGACACATCATTAAATTTGTTTGTTTGTTTGTTGGTGTTTTAGGGCCCTTCAACTACAAGGTCATTAGCGCTCCGTCCACAGCATAGTTCTTATGCAGAGACTGCACAGATACTACACTAATGCGACGATTTTTGGGTATCAGCAGTACCCAGTTTTCCCAAGCGGCCACCCATGTCAGTACTAGCTGGGGTTGCGCTCCTTAACTTCAGTGGTCAGACGAGAACTGGTGTGTCCAACGCAATTCGCCGCTGCCACACATCATTAGAAGAGGACAGGACAAGCTTCTTAGGTCTCCATGACAAGGATGCAGGTCTTAGCGATGGTCGATTGACACCTATCCTGGTCGGGACATAGCAGTGTGGCACGGGAAAGGTGAGGACAGGAACCCCACTTCTAGATGGTTTCAGGATGATTTTAATAGTCGTGGGGCGTTTCATACCTCTTTGGGACATGTGAAGAAACCACCACCACCGCAGTCACCCATTCGCAATGCAAATACCTACCTAATGAGCTGCCGAAAAAAAATGAGAAAAGAGAATGGGGGTGTGGAGAGGGCCAACTACAGTGCATAAGTAGATAAAGGGGGTGTTGAGAGGCAGAGACAAATTTTGCTACTTCCTTCTCCATGCATTCCTTATGAAATTAACAGTCAGCCTTTCTCTTGTCACAACTAAACAGACAGACACTCTGCCAAAATTGAAGGACCATCACCTGGCGCCTTAGTAGGACCTCATCGATTAATCTTCTATAACAGTGAATAACAGCTAAAGTAATTCAATTTGCAAAGAAAAAAGAACAATCGAATCAGACTGGAGACACAAAAAAGGACCTAATTCAATGAGCCATGCTGAACAGGATGTGCTTCAAGACAGGGACTGATGAGGGTTGAGCGACACCCAATCACCGGCAGCCCACAGGTAACAAGTCTCTGTAAGACGGCCTATCATTAGGTGGCATAATTTAGCAATTTAACAACTCCATGAAATTGCTCAGGTGTGCAGGTGTTTGTCGGAGGAGGGGGGGGCCGATGACGGAAGGGTGTAGGACGGGAAAGGGGTGAAATAAGAAAGTTACAGTCTCAAAATAATCGATTATGAATGCTCCTAAAGCAGACTAAATTATTGAAGGAATGAACTGCATTACAATCGATCTTCACAGGCCGGTAAAAAAAAAAAACGAGGGGAGATGAAGGGGAAGTTGCCAAGGGGAGTAAAACTTGGGAGTGAGGGGAGAAATGAAGGGGGGGGTTGAGACACAATCCTGACGTCACCAGTAATAAAAAGATCAATTTTCGCATAAGTTAGGGGAGGATACAAAAACTAGCACTGCATACAACAACGGTAAAAGGTGGGAGAATAAGAAAGCACACTTAAAAGACACCCCTTACAAGGGGGATAGGGAGGCTCAAACTAGGTCCTTATTTTATAATACAGCTATTTAAATTCTCGACAATGAAACTGACCATTAAAAATGACCTTATTCTGGTATTGCAGCCGTGTCAACTATGGCTACAACAGCCTAAAGATCCAAGAAAGATTACTCGAGTGTGTCCACTCCAGCGATGGTGCATTTGGCCAGTGACCCCGTTGGACCCGTGTCCATGGTCACCCACCCAAAAGCCCAAAAAGGTCAACTACCGACATTTAAAATAATGCAGTCAAAAGGGGCGAGATTACGTGAGGCCAGTAGAAGGCAAAAATCACCACCACTGCTCACTATGGCAAGGTAGGCGGAGGGGGTAGCCATTTGTCCCGATGGAACGGGGGATACCTGAAAAGTATGTACACCAGTGTTGTTGTTGCTTGTTGGTGTTTTAGGACCCTTCAACTACAAGGTCATTAGAGCCTCGTCCACAGAATAGTTCTTATGCAGAGGCTGCACAGACACTACACTAATGCAACGAATTTTGGGTCTTAGCAGTACCCAGTTTTCCCAAGCGGCCACCCATGTCAGTACTAGCTGGGGTTGCGCTGCTTAACTTCAGTTGTTGTTGTTTGTTGGAGTTTAAGGTCCCGTCAACTACGAGGTCATTAGAGACCCGTCCACTATAGTTCTAATGCATATACTGCACAGACACTACACTAATGAGACGATTATTGGGTATTAGCAGTACCCAGCTTTCCCGAGCGACCACCCATGTCAGTACTAGCTGGGGTTGCGCTGCTTAACTTCAGTGATCAGACGAGAACTGGTGTGTCCAACGCAATTCGCCGCTCCCCTACCGGTCTATCTAAACAGGACAATTTCTTTTAGCGAGACCAGAGGAGGGAGAACACCAGACACCGTGCATTTTGCTCTTCATAGAGAAAGGGTTCTAGTTCGTTCAGCAGGTGAGGGGTGACATGGGTGACAGGGGTGAGGTAGCTACAGGCAGGAACATCCCAATTCGGGACGAGAGACAAAAATAGGACGTGCATGGTCAGAATTTCTTCTCGGGTTTTCACCGTCCGATAACAGAATCCATCAGTCACCTGGCTCGATTTCCAGGATTGAATCAGCAGCCACGAATTTCTGAGTCAAACAGGTCATTTCTAAGGTCACCAACTCCTGAATGAACAAATGGACCAACTCCTAAATGAACAAATGGACCAACTCCTGAATGAACCAATGGACCAACTCCTGAATGAACCAATGGACCAACTCCTGCATGGACCACTATCCTAACCCTTTTAAGTTCCTTCTTGTGACATGCAGAGGGATTACTCGTAAAACCGACTTTCCAAAAAAGAGGAGGAAGAGGGGCACAAAGGGAAGGGGAAAGGGGGACCAGTAGAAACCTAGAAATCAATCAAAATTGTGCAAAAACATGGGGCAGATGTGCAAACTGCTCTTCAAATCAAGGCAGAAATGGGCATCAGATCAAGGTTTGTTAATGATGAATTTGCGCAGTAGGCGTCGAGCACTCAGACTACAAGTAGCAAGTAACAAGACCTCATCAGAGGGTGGGCCGGTTGCAAATGATTAATTTTATATCGGCAAACGACTGATCTCCACTAAACTACATTGGATTTCAACCTTGAAAAGCCACCCCCGCTGCAAACGAATCACACTGAGAGAGAGATCATCATTAGAGAAGCTAGCATGATGATTACAAAATTCAAACCAACGAACAGAAAAGGGAGAGAAGGGGGTGTAGAAGAAATTTCGAGTATGAATTTTTTTTAATAACAAAAAAATAATCGATTGGACTTTTGTATAGTGTCAACGTCACACCAAGAGTTGACAAAAAAAAATATAGGAGATGTTGAATAATTGGGAGAGAGAAATAACCTCCACTTCACAGCAACAACAACATCAGCACCAGATTTATTTGGCCCTATTACCACACCAAGTATTTTAATGAGACAAATATCATCAGTACCTCCTTAAAAGCCCTACATCTTCCCCATCAGCCTTACCCCCTACTGTCTGGGTCCCACACCATTTTCATTTCGGAAATGCCAACTAGAAAAAAATATCGATTAGAAAAACAACTCTACAAACTCTGAGCCGCTACCAGGAATCGATCCTTCATTCACAAAGTCATCAGAAAACAGCAAAGGCACACCTGTATTTTAATTGACAAGATCAGGTGCTGCTGAAATCAGGCCTGCAATTAGGATGGGGTGCGAAAGAGGATGGGCGAGTATCTACTCATTTTTACCAATTTTACCATCTATCGGTTTGGCGACGCCCTGGGTCCAGATCTGGGATTTTCCTAGGAAAGACCCGTATCGCCTCTGTCATGTGCCCTCCGCCGAAAGCCTGGAGCCCTGGTGAAGGGGCTCGCCCACCTCCCTCTGGTGCCAGTAGGTAAATTACCTCCAGCTGCAGGATTCCGAAAACAAACAATTAAAGGTCAGCAGCAGTAAGAACAGGAGTTGGAATCGAGCCCGTGTCATTGTACTCATCATGCAAATGCGCGCCTCAACATAACACACACACACACATCATCTGTGCGACAGCTGTTGCTAGGCAACCGTTTCAAGCAGCAACGCAACACTGAGAGGCAGTGGCCTATAATTACTACTTGCGGCCGATTGACGTCTACACTAAGCAGTATTTTCGAGAGGGCAACAGTGCTTTTAGGTCAGCCTCACCCCTCCAGAGATTTCATTGGCATTCAGTGACCTTCACGTGGGCAATTTCAAAAGGGTTAATGCTTACTGTTGCGTCGACCTAGGCAACCTACACTTAAGCGCTTAACCCTCTCAGTTAAGCAACCGCGCGGCAGTTAAAAGCACCTCAGAATTTCACCCAGGGGGCACGTGGTTGCATTCCTAGTTCTCGAGGGGGCAGATTCTGTCCCGATGATGGACAGCAACAGAATCTTTGGAGGAGGGGGTAAGAGAATTCTATAGCCCAATATACAAATTCGATTCCAGGGAAAAGAGAAGCGAAGGTGTTGTACACCATCCCCCCTCCCCTGCCGGTCCACCGTTTGTTTGTATTTTAGGGCCCTTCAACTACAAGGACATTACAGCCCCGTCCACTGTGTAGTTCTGATGCAGAGGCTGTACAGACACTACACTAATGCGACGATTTTTGGATACTAGCAGTACCCAGTTTTCCCAAGCAGCCACCCATGTCAGTACTAACTGGGGTTGCGTTGCTTAACTTCAGTGATCAGACGATAACTGGTGTGCCCAACGCAATTTGCCGCTCCCACGGTCCACCGTGTTCATGCCACCTAAGCCTGGGTTCCATGGGATATGAACCATTTAAACGTGGAGGGAGAAAGGTTTGCGTGAATCGGTACAAAATTCCCAGGTACGAGAGTTGGACCATCTGGCTTAGGTAAATGCCTTCAGCAATAGATAGAGAAATTATTCCATTAATTACAGTCGGAATTGAACCTACACTCGGCTAACCTTCGGTAACATGCCATGGTAACAGTAGCCTGGCTACACCAGCCATAGCGTGGTCAGCTGTTAGGGCCGCAACGAGGTGTGCTGGCTTCTTTTGGAACGAGAGAGGTCCCTAGTGTGCCTTCCGTCGGATGGCAGGTAAAGCCGTGACCCCGTGTGATGGACCATGTCATTTGCACGGAAAAGAGCTCTCCCAACTGTGCAACGGATCGATAAGGCTAAAATTGCCAGGTGTAGGAGCTCGGTGGAGTGCCCCAACGAACAGTAGGCCAACGATAAATAAGCAGAGGGGCTTCAGCTCTGGTTGGCTTGTTTGTTTGATGGCGCTTTAGGGCCCTTCAACAACAAGGTCATTGGAGCCCCGTCCACAGCATGGTTCTTCTGCAGAGACTGCACAGACACTACACTAATGCGACGATTTTTGGATATTAGCGGTACCCAGTTTTCCCAAGCGGCCACCCATGTCAGTACTAACTGGGGTTGCGTTGCTTAACTTCAGTGATCAGACGAGAACTGGTGCGTCCAACGCAATTTACCGCCCCTTCAGCTTTGGTTGGCAACCGGCTTCGTCAAAATACAGTCCAACACATCGCCCATGTGTCCATCCAGAGTAACAAAGATGGGTACGCGGCCCTGCCATAGACGAGGAAAGGGTTAGCCGTTGTTTGAAAGAGAGAGAGAGGAGCTCTTCATAAATTACGGTCATATTAATCATCGTCCAAGCAAGCAATATCTTTCACGCCAATTACGGCGCTTCATGACAACTATACATTTCATTTTCAACAAAACTCTTTAATTAGAAGGATTTGCAAATCCACTTAAATTACATGGTCAACGAGCCATTATTAATGGCCTTTTTCCACTGTCGGAAAAAGAGAAATTGCAAGGGCCCTGATCTGCAGTATAAACAATACGACAACAACAACAACAACAGCACCAACTGCAATAAAAATACTTCAGAACCCCTTTCCGCACTTCTCTCGACACGTCATCTAACTTTTAATGGATTCTACTATTTAAATCTCCAAAACCAACACCATCAGCACCTCCTCCTCCTAGCCGAAATCCACTCTTCTGCTCCTCGTTTTCCTTCACCCCCCCCCCCTTCTAAATCTAGTGAAGTCATTATTTATATTTATCTCATAATCGGACCTGATCAACACCATAAGGATTCATTAATCATTTCATTTGATTCAATCAGCTGCCATTAATGTACTGCAATTAGATCGACTTACCCCCACGTGTAGAAGTGATTTCGAAAAGACCTCAGAGTTGAGCGAAGTTCAACAGCGGGCTCACCAGGAACTTCCATCCCCTTTCTGCCCAACACTTACATTTACTCAATCCCGCGAGCTACGACATTACACAACACACACAGCACTGCTATGTTGTTGGTGGTGTTTTAGGGCCCTTCAACTACAAAGGTCATTAGAGCCCCGTCCACAGCACGGTTCTTCTGCAGAGACTGCACAGACACTACACTAATGCGACGATTTTTGGGTATTAGCAGTACTCAGTTTCCCCAACCGGCCACCCATGTCAGTACTAGCTGGGGTTGCGCTACTTATCTTCAGTGATCAAACGAGAACTGGTGTGTCCAACGCAGTTCGCCGCTCCGACAGCACTCCTACAAATGCTTCTCTTGTGCCCTATATCTTACCCCCCATCATCTACCAGTATTTCTCCAAGGACCATTAAAATCCGTGACCCAACAAATCATCTCACCACTTTCGAACCCAGCGTTCCACCTCAATAGAAAAAGTGTTCAATTAGTAAAAAAAAAAACAGGCATAGTCAAAGTTGGGTTTCGAACCTTCAAATTTCAACATTTAACATGAGTACCCTGACAACAGAACGGGCCCGCCGCGGTGGAGTAGTGGTTAGCACGCTTGGCAACGGCGTCAGCAGTTCTAGGTTCGATACTGGACCGAGGTGGGTCGGCTTCTTTCGGGTGAGAGAGAGAGAGACCGCGAGTGTGCTTTCTATCAGATGAGAAGTAAAACCGAGGGGTCCCGTGTGGGTGCACGATGCCACTTGCACGTCAAAGATCCCTCTCTACTACGCAACGGGTAGATGAGGCAAAATTTCCAGGTGTAGGAGTTCGTCCCCTGGCGTCGGTAGCATTCCCCAACGAACACAAGACCGACGATAAATAAACGTAGGGGTGCAGCTTTGGCCGGCAACCGGCTGCAGAAAAAACTATGACCAATATATCGCCCTATGTCCATTCAGAGGGACAAGATGGGTACCCGACCCTGCCATAGGCGGGAAAAGGGTTAGGAGTTGCTTTTTACCCTGACGACAGAACCAATTGGAAGAGATTTTGCGAGATTTTCCTTCAAATTTCATCACCTAAAATAAATCCCCATCTCATTTTTTGATATATTTGTAAATTATCTCAAAATTCGAGGTAAAACTTATGACCAAAGCCAATGTTTACAAACCGGAAGTAGTTCTAGAACTACTCAGATAGCCTCATTTCTCTCCAAGATTTCCGTGATAACATAAAAAATGACGTCATAAATATGCAACAATTGTATTTTGTGAAAGAAATATGAAATGTTAGCTACGAAATGTGACTAATATCTGATAATCATCCTCAAAGTCAACGCGCCAGAGACCAAATTACTCGTTTGCACTCCAGGCCAGCTATTGAGAATTTCATCAAAAAGGGCCATATCTAGTCACCTAATAACTCTGGACATTTAAATCGTTTCCGTTGACATCAATAGCTGAGTGGACAAAATCATAGACAAAAATAAAACAGCAATTTCAAATCGTTCAGATAATTTGGACTGCTGGCCCCAATTCCTGGTTGGTGCATTTTCAGTTGAGATTCAACGTTGATCACTGTCTGAAATTCATTACAAACATATTTATACCGCAATCAATATATTTTGAAAATGTCTAAATCTGCAATTTAGAACCACCTATCTCCATCCAGAATGATGCTACAGTGAGAAACTACCTCCTCACGTTTAATAGGCATCCACAGTCACCATCTTCATAACCAGAAAGACGATTATTCATTGCGCATGCTCCTTAGTCGTCATGTAGCATCATTCTTGCGACAGAATCTTTCTGAGCATCGTTCAGCAGAAGCATCATTCTGGCAGAAGAATCTCACAAAGCATCATTCTGGCGGGAGAACCTCACAGAGCATCATTCTGGCGGGAGAACCTCACAGAGCATCGTTCTGACTGGAGCCTAGCAGTGAAGATAACAGCATGCTTATTTCTACAGCTCATAGTTTGCAGGCTTCCGTCTGTGGGCAACTTACTAACACCAGAGGAAGTTTAGCCAAACATTTTACACTCCATGTAGAAAAGTTCTTCTTCTGGACAATGGGGATGGGTGACATTCAGCACGTCCCTTAAAAGTAGAAACTGACCATATTTCCCTCATTCAGAACGAAAGGCAGACGCACCTAGGGAGTCGCTCAGTTGTTTGCTCTTTCTCAGTTACATCAGCATCTCAAGCTAAGATCGAACCTAGATCTCAAATCTGATGTAAATTAAGGTGAATTATTATTATTATAGTCAACGTCAACAATGACATACCAGATCAAACAACGAAAAACAAAGGAATTCATTTCTGTCTCTCATCTCTTGATCCTTATTTAAATACATGGTTCATTACTAAACCTGAAGAATGTAAACACAACTCCAGCAACACCGCCAAGCTCTGCCTTCCCCTTTTCGGTTTCTCTTGACAAAAATCTTAACTACACATTTATTTCCAAACACAGCAATTAACGTTAAAAACAAAGATTTTCTCCCTTCTCTCATCTTCGCCTTAGCTATGACACACCATCTCTTGCACCATAACATAATCTCATTTCTTTCCCTCAACATCTTCATCTCCACACTTTTTGACTCCAGTGGCTTGCCATACATCGTTGACACACACACACAAAACTATGGATTTTTCCATTGGTTTGCCTTGGCTGCTGTTGTCGTTATAGTTGTTGTTGTTGTTACACACACACATCCCTTTTATTGGACTACGATTATGGTGTCATAAAAATGAAAAGCTTTATGCAGCATTCTTAAGTAATGAATGCCAACTATGCAGAATTAACGACCCCATTCAGAGCTATGCATCATCCTTGATTATTAGGGGAAGACAAAAGTCAAATTCTACAGAAATAAAGGAGCAGAATAGTAGATGAGAGGGAAAGGGGACAAGGGACATGGGGATGACAGAGAGGTTGGCGAAGAATGGGGCAACAGTGTGACGACAAGGGACCTAATAAAGTCAAGAACCTCTTACAGAAACTACATTCTTCTTAAACGTCACTCATACAAGCAAACACACGTATGTACAAGCGACGCAACTCCACTTCATCAACAAACTCAACTGCAGTAAAATGAGGCTAACTCATGGAAAATTTCCGTGTACAAGGGGGTCAATAAGCACCGGAGAGGAATTACCGGGTGTTAAACTCATACACGACAGACTACAGCTCTGTGACGTGGCAAAGAGAACGACGAGGAGGAAGTGACCAGCAGCTCGAAATGAACTCAACACTTCAGCACAGAAGAAGGTGATCATGAGACATTCTAGGACCGAAGAACTTTCGCCCCCTCCAACATATTTAGTCTGTCTATCTCTCCCTTCCCCTTCTCTCTCCCCTTCATCCAAAAAGAAACCACTTGAGAAGCCAGATTCGACCCTGCCTTGCCATCTTCAGAATTAAACCACTAATCTTTGAACCAATGGTGCCATTAGTCACGTGCACTACTGCCATCGTCCGTTGATAGTGGGCTTTCATGTGAGGTCAATACCAAGTGGAAATATTTAGTAAGAAAAGGGGTTTGCAGCCGATCACAGCTGGTGCAAAGAACGCAAGCGCTTCTCTGCACCAATAACATTCCGCTGGCCCTGGATGCTTCTGCATGTAAATGTAACCTCTTCAAGAACAATAAAATTAATTGGCTGTCGATTTACATTATAACGCACCAGCAAACAGACACACACAAGTGAGAATTAAATTTGTCTATTACATGACGAGGGCAATAAACAAAGAGGAAGAAGCTGCAACTCAAGGTGAGGGTGGAGAGAGAGAGAGAGAGGGGGGGAGGACGGTCACATAAACCAGAGAGTGGTCACTAAGCAACCACGTCCTCTAGAGTCCGGCACAAAGCAAAGACACAACCTTCTTGATCTCCATCAATTCCTACAGAAGATATCTTCATCCTCCACTTAAACAACTTTCCAATTAAGAACAGCGTCCGATACGCTCTGGTCCTGTGCAGCACCGCGTTGGACACACCAGTTCTCGTCTGATCAGTGAAGTTAAGCAACGCAACCCCAGCTAGTACTGACATGGGTGGCCGCTTGGGAAAACTGGGTACTGCTAATACCCAAAAATCGTCGCATTTGTGTAGTGTCTGCGCAGTCTCTGCATACGAACTACACTGTGAACGGGGCGCTAATGACCTTGTAGTTGAAGGGCCCTAAAACACCAACAAACAAACAACAATACCGCTTGGGAACACTGGGTACTGTTAATACCTAAAGATATGTAGCCACAGTGCCCAATGAATAGAGGCAGGTTATTGAATTCATTAACAAATCACAAGCACACAAACAAATATGTCTCCCTCCCAGGACGACACTGAAAAATTAGACAATTTCACGCAGAATTCTGTTTATCTCCGCCATTATGTCTTGTTTTATCAGTTATACAATTAATGCAGGTCATTCAGGTCATTACATTCTGCATATATTATACTTTTCTGTAATTTATTCTGCAAGACCATTTATTAATGTCTCTTTTATGAAACAATCCGTAATCTGAAAGTATCACTATCCGGCGCAGTTTAGTGAGCCTTTTAATTAAATTCTCAGGTTTCAGGTTCGAATCCTGTAGCACACATGTCGTTCATAATTACCAAGGTATTTAATTCCGGGATTGTTAGACTGATAACAAAGCAAATACATGTTGCCAACAAGCTATATATTTGGAAATTTGTTAATACTAAACTTCACTGTCAAATCGGGAACAGCATCTTTGTGAGACTAGCAAACTGTTGAATATGTTGCCAACATTTTTCGACAAGTTGGCAGCAATGTTGGTTGCCTTTGTTTAGATGTGTGCCACTGTTAACACTGTCCAAAATCTATGACCATGTGAAATGTTTGCAACACTAAAAATTCTCCTGATACTGTTAATGTCTTTCTAAATGCCTCCAACATTACCGAATGTTTTTAAAGTTCTTAACATTGATCCCAACAAATATCTCAAACACTGACAGACGTCTTTGCAATGCTCCGAACCATTCATCCATGCCTCTGAGATGTTTCAGACAATATTGCATCTCTTTGAAATGTTTCTGACGCATTGTTGCGTCTTAAACATTTGTAGGAAGTAGTGTCAACTTTGCAATTTGCTAACATGTTTCTAGCAGTGAGATATTTTCTAAATGTTTCCAACACTGTTGGGAATCTTATGAAATATCTCAAACCCACCGATGTTTCTTGCGATGCGATGACCAACGTTTTCTGTCAAACACATCGTCAATGCCGGACTTGGGAGTGGCTGAAATGCGTTGGACACACCAGTTCTCGTCTGATCACTGAAGTTAAACAACGCACACCAAGCTAGTACTAACATGGGTGGCAGCTTGGAAAAAATGGGAACTGCTAATACCCAAAAATCGTCGCATTAGTGTAGTATCTGTGCAGTCTCTGCATGAGAACTACGCAGTGGACGAGGCTCTAATGACCTTTGTAGTTGAAGGG
>JAAFCE010006668.1:8977118-8995292 GCA_013389805.1 Trigoniulus corallinus
CTCTCTCCTCTCTCTCTCCTCTCTCTCTCCTCTCTCTCCTCTCTCTTTCTTCTATCAAATTCTACAATATGAACAAACCCACCATGTCATAAATTATCCATTATCAAGATATTTCAGTCAATTCTGTATGGCTATTTCTGCACAGCGTTAGCAGCTATTAATTGCAGGCGTCACATGTCAGAAAGAGCAATTCATAAAACATGTCGAAAATATGCTTAAAATCACATACTCTTCATCCCCCCTTTTCTAACAGAAGATAGATATGATATACTGTACTTGTATATCACATCCATAATATTCATTTTCTAATCTGCTAAATTATTTACAAATTATTGAGACTGAATACGTTACTAGCAGAATGAAGAAGCTTCGAGAACAGACGAGGGCGAGAGCAAAAAAAGTCGTTAAGCCTGGTTCGCACTAGGGAAAGTAGCAAGTAACTTGGCAAGTTTGTAGGAAGGGGTGAAAATTGCGTTGGACACCCCAGTTCTCGTCTGATCACTGAAGTTAAGCAACGCAACCCTAGCTAGTACTGACATGGGTGGCCGCTTGGGAAAACTGAGTACTGCTAATACCCAAAAATCGCCGCATTAGTGAAGTGTCGGCGCAGTCGCTGCATAAGAACTATGCTGTGGACGGGGCTCTAATCACCTTGTAGTTGATGAGCCCCTAAAACACCAACAAACATGCAGTGGCGTCACTAGAGCAGTGCGGGCCGCACCGGGTGACACCACTCACACGATGAGAAATGGAATGACACCAAAGCAGAAAAAGCGGCTTTTTTTGGGGGGGGGGGAGAGTGGGGTGACAAAATGGTGTCACCGCACCGTGTGACGCCAACCCGAGCAACTCCACTGCGAACATGGCCAAGCTGGCCGGAGTGATGGCTGTGCGAACAGTGCGACGGCACAGGGCCCCGCGCATTCGGATTAATGAACCTATTGATAGAAGGGCCCCGCTTCATGTTTTCACGGGGCCCCGCATAATTAGCTTGCGTCGTTGTTGTTTGTTGGTATTTTAGGGCCCTTCAACTACAAAGGTCATTAGAGCCCCGTCCACAGAATAGTTCTGATGCAGAGACTGCACAGACACTACACTAATGCGACGATTTTTGGGTATTAGCAGTACCCAGTGTTCCCAAGCTGCCACCCATTTCAGTATTAGCTGAGGTTGCGCTGCTTAACTTCAGTGATCAGACGAGAACTGGTGTGTCCAATAATTAGTTTGCACAAGGTCCCGCAAAAATATAGCGCCGGCCCTGTGCAACATAGTCAAGTCGCGAAGTAAGTAGTCCCGTCCCTTAATCCTTCACTCCTACATGCTAAACAACACCAAACTCGTCGGGAGCGGCTTATTGCCTAGGATACACCAGTTCGCGTCTCATCACTAAAGATAAACAACTCAACCCCACCTAGTACTAACATGGGTGGCCGCCTGGGAAAAACTGGGTACTGCTAATACCCAAAAATAATCGTCCAGTTAGTGTAGCGTCTACGTTGTTAGGACTACACAGTGGACGGGGCTGTAATGACCTTGTAGTTGAAGGGTCCCTAAAACACGAGCAAAACAAAAATCAAACACGCCACTAGAGCAGTAGGAAAGCAAGGCGGCCTACTTGACTCAAATTCTTTTCGTTGGTGTTTTAGGGCCCTTCAACTACAATGGTCATCAGAGCACCGTCCACTGCGTAATTCTAATTCAGAGTCTGCGCAGACACTACGCTGTTATGAGGATTTTCGAGCACTAGCACTACCCAGTGTTCCAAAGTGGTCACCTATGCTAGCATATCTGGGGTTGCGTTGCTTAACTTCGGTGATCAGACGGGAACTGGTGCGTGCCATTGATTTCGAGTGACCACAGAATGCAGTAAATAATATCCAACAAGACTAACCTCAATTGAGGCACTCAATGATTGAAGACAGGCCCCCGCTCCCAAAACTAACTTACCTATTGGCTGAGAATTTGCTCTCCGTTCCAAAAGAAGTGTGGACGACATTTTACAACAAGCAGTTCAAAATACGGAATTAATTATATATCACGAGAGGCCCTTACCTGAAAATAGAAATGAAATCAACTATTAGCATCAGTGGTTTTTACATTTAACTCAATTTAAGGTCAACGGAAGAATCAAAACCGCAAGCAATTCATATGCGCCTCATATTTCTCTCCACAATTAAATTTCAATATGGCGAAGATAGGGCATCTGGTTTCATATCCGTGTGCTTATTTCAAATTTCTGTGTTCCCCGCTGCATGTGTGTCTGCTACTCTATCTATTCTCATCGCCTGTAGTTTTCCCCATTTACGTTTGTTGTTTGTTTGTTGGTGTTTTAGGGCCCTTCAACTACAAGGTCATTAGAGCCCCGTCCACTGCGTAGTTCTGATGCAGAAACTGCACAGACACTACACAAATGTGACGATTTTTGGGTCTTAGCAGTACCCAGTTTTCCCAAGCGGCCACCCATGTCAGTACTAACTGGGGTTGCGTTGCTTAACTACCGTGATCAGACGAGAACTGGTGTGTCCAACGCAATTCGCCGCTCCCCTCCATTTCCGTGAAAGTCTCGATCACAGCAAGGTCATGTGGGTTCACCCTCCCGATTGACGAACGGCCGAATTTTAGGGAGAATGTACAGCAGTTGGTTATTTCTGTCAGCCACATCCGGAATAACCTCATTGGCACGGGGCAAGGGCATTCAACTTTACCCCTAGCGTCACTGAAAAGAGCGGCTGTATTGCGTTGGACACACCAGTTCTCGTTCGATCACTGAAGTTAAGCAACGCAACCCCAGTTAGTACTGAAATGGTTGGGGCTTGGGAAAACTGAGTACTGCTAATACCCAAAAATCGTCGCATTAGTGTGGTGTCTATGCAGTCTCTGCATGCGAACTATGCTGTGGACGGGGCTCCAATGACCTTTGAAGTTGAGGGCCCTAAAACATCAACAAAACATGGTCTCTTGTCTTAGGCAAATTACCGAACTCCTGCCCATTCAAAGCTATTTTCATACTCGATGCCCACCAGGTTCCTATCCATCCCACACACTTATCATATCCTTGCGTACAACCTGCTCCCACGTCTGCTTAGATCTTCCCTTGCTCGTGTGCATCCCTGCGATGGACCTAACCAGCTCCACTGCACCTCTTCATATCACATGCCCATACCACCTCAATTTACTCTCACCTTTCCCGCCAGGTCTTCCTGCCCCCAACCCTCTATCTGTTCTCGACACCCCACCCCAGCCATCGCATTTCAGCTCCCCTCATTCTATTGTCATGGCTCTTGCGCACTGCCCAACACTCTGATCCGCGCAGAATAGCTGGTCTAACCACTG
This sequence comes from Trigoniulus corallinus, assembly GCA_013389805.1. NCBI lineage: Eukaryota > Metazoa > Arthropoda > Diplopoda > Spirobolida > Trigoniulidae > Trigoniulus > Trigoniulus corallinus. The sequence goes on from JAAFCE010006668.1 coordinate 8,980,452, forward strand.
CCCAGTAGAATTTCCCCTTTAACTTCATTGCGACCCTGTCGCCACTTTATCCACCCGGGCTAGTAGAAGTTATCAACTAACATGATTACAAACTTCTGAGGGGGGAGGGAAGCCATCTAGGAGTGGTCACACACGAGCATTATTCTGGGAGGACGCGTCCCCTTGGCCCCTAGAGGATTTTCGCGACTGTTCTTGACGATATCGTAGTATGCGAAACCCTGTCGCGTTAACGAAAAACAAGACAATCGCCATTATCAGGTGCTACCATCACGTGAACATCATCATCATACCATTATCCCGCCTGTGGCAGGGTCGGGTTTGCGCATTCTAGCCCTCCACTCCCGCCTATCTTCCACCCAGAGTCGGATTTACCACTAGGCTAAGCCGGCTGAAACCTAGGGCCTCAACATTTAGCGGGCTTCAAAACTTAAGAAAAGGGGCCTCAAAATTGAAATAGCCTAGGGCCTCTCAATATCCAAATCTGGCACTGCTCCTACCAAATCCCCGTCCACCCCCACTAACGATCAATTAGCTTCATTTTTCGCACATACCAACAGCCCCGATTGAAACTCGTGCGGCCCTTATGAATCTCAGCATTCGCCACGTTTGATATGTAGTACAATTTATCTATTATTTTAAGACAATTTATGGACCCTTAGTCATTATTTCACAGGACATAATGGTAACATTATTTGAATCACGTTAATTAAAAAAGGTTTGCGTACTTGAAGAAGAAAATGCCCTAAAATAGAGACAGGGAGAGAGAGAGAGGCAGCAATCGTCGTCCTGAATTTCATGTAGCAACTATGGTCATTTTCTCTTCTCTCTCATTCGATATCGCTCTCCGGTGAATTAAAAGTAAGTCTAATCTTAAGTTTTTGAAATTTTACTGCAGTTTACCGACTTGTAGGACCCTTTTAATGGAGTTGGAGTACTTGAGGAGGAAGAAGAAGAAGAAGAAGGCGACTACAGCAAAGTATGTAGGGCCTACATCCATACAGTACATGTATGTGTATGTGTGTTTAGATCCGATGCCTGACATTTATGACAGCATCTATTAAAAGGACCCTTTTGCCCGCACTTCCTCTTCAATACATTCCTCAAGTATGTTTACTTTTTCTTTTTTTTACATTCATTAATTCATTCATTCATTACAACAATGTAAACCCCGTCCTTATTGACTGCCTGCCGGTTGAAATTTCAACAAACGCACTCTTTTAACTTTTGATGATGAACCTCAGCAATGGCCGCCCGCCCGGTCCTCCCTCGTCCAAAACAAGCAATACTTTGCAACCGAAAACCAAGAAACATTATATTGAGGGAGGGCGGTAAAGTTGAGTTATCATTTCCATTAAACGACTTTCCGAGTAAACGAATCCTTGATTTGATAGAGAGCCATTACAAATAGGGTTCTCCCAAACAGCAGCAGGAGCAGTAGCAGTAGTAGTAGCAACAACTCCAAAAGATATAACCTAACCCTCTCCTCTCCTCTCTCTCTCTCTCTCTCTCTCTCTCTCAGCCTCTCCTTTTTCCACCGTTCGTTATAATAACCTAAAGACAACATCGAAAATAAACACTACACACAGCACATAACCTTTTCTGGTAATTAACAAGCGTGTTTTTAAGTACCAGAGTTAATCATACAAATAGGTCTTGGTGTACTGCAACTGCGAGACGATCGCTTGCGGTTCGCTTGCTCGCACTCGCTCTCTCTCCCCCCCTCTCTCTCACTCCTCTCTCTCTGTTTCCAAATATTGCATGCCCCGACTCAAATTTACGTTTTTAAATAATTAAACTTACAAACTCGGAGTTTGTGTTACTACTAGGAGTAGATGTTTGAATACCGAGCGAAGAATCTTAATTCAATAGGCAATTCACCGTAGCATCATTCTGTCAATGGGTTTGTTGACCAACTCAAGTTCTGTGCACTCAGGTTCTGTGCCCATCTCCATTATTTGAGCCTTCAAGCTTCATTTTGTTGTTTGTTTGTTTGTTGGTGTTTAAGGTCCCATCAACTACAAGGTCATTAGAGCCCCGTCCACTGCATAGTTCTAATGCATATACTGCACAGACACTACACTAATGCGGTGATTATTGGGTATGAGCGGTACCCAGTTTTCCCAAGCGGCCACCCATGTCAGTGCTTCAGTGATCTGACGAGAACCGGCGTGTCCAACGCATTAAACCGCTGCCTTTATTCTTCTATTCAACGGTAGGGCCTCCCTCTCTCTACTAAGCGACTACTAACCCTTTTCCCCGCCTATGGTAGGGTCGGGCAGTAGCGGTTCTAGCATACGCGAGGCCCTGTGCAAACCTGTGCAAATTGAAAGTGCGAGGCCCTTTCAACTTGCAAAAGCGATGCCCCGTGCATTTGCACAGTTTGCACGTGCCTAAAACCGCCACTGGGGTCGGGTACCCACTTTTGTCTCTATCAATAGACACACAGGCCATCTATTAGACGGCGTTTTTCACACCCGGCTGCCGACCGATGCTGCAAACCTCTATGCTTAGTTATCGTCGGTCTAGGAGCACTCCACCGAGTTCCTGACTGATTGGCTAGTCACCCCGTGTTTGCCTAGGCTCTAATGACCTTTGTAGTTGAAGGGCCTTAAAACACTAACGAAACCGAGTTCCTACACCTGGGAATTTTGTCTCATCGACCCCTTGCGCATTACAGAGGATTCTTGTACTTGCAAATGACACTGCACACAACACGGGACCACGATTTTACTTTTCATCCGAAGGAAAGGGTACTCAGGTCCTGTCGATCTCTCTCTCTCTCTCTCTCGCCTGAAAGAAGTCAACCCACCTCGATCCAGTATCGAATCCCCAGAACCCCTGACGCAATAATCGAGCACCCTAAGTTCTGCGCCACTGAGGAGGGTCTCTCAGTTTCCCTCTACTATTGAAGGTCATTTACTACGAGCTTCTTTCTACACCTCCCCGCAAGTTTACCAACCTACTATATCTCTTTTCCGACTAGGACAGTGTTGACATAGTACCCACCATACAGGCACAAGATCAAGGCTTTAGTTGTTAATCAGGAGTTGAAAGAGGCAGGTGTGCACCTCAGTTCCATGACCTCAATGAATCAAGATTTTGGTCTAGTGAATGTCGACTTACCTAGTGCTGAAATTTAGTTGACCAACGCCCAAGATATTCCCCCCTTCCTTTCCGATACCGGCCGGTATCGCCCTGGACAAGTATCGAACTCATATCAGTATCCCCTAACAGTACTTCCGCAAACTGAAAGCAGAACAGTACAACTTCCTATCCCCGAAAAAAATAGTCTGTGCTTTTCCCATTCTTTGGTGACAACACCCCATTGCGGTTCCGTAAGTCCCAATCGAATTCAGCCTGCCTGCACACCAGGCGGAAGCTGCGTCCATTCCGCCACTCGCTGGAGAGTAAGGGAAGGGCTTAACAGTTCAAAATGCTCTTCTTCCTCACTCTACCAGTCCCCTCAACTCTATCTCTCCTCATCTTCATCACCAAAACTGGAATAATATATTTTTTCTTTTCCAACTGCACTCTTTTCAAGACAAGAAAATAGGGGACTTTAGTTGCAAGCCACAGACGTGGAATATAGTAAAGGCATTTGAACGAAGTGCTTATCGTAATGCCCCTGATTAGGTCGTCGCGCCATACTTTGTCTAAAAACGTAAGTAATACCGGAGTTAGATTCAAATCTGAAGAGAGAAAAACAGACAGGCCACAACACACACATAGCGAGAGAGAGAAAAGGGAAAAAATGTCGATATCAAAATGTGCCCCAACCCTGTCTGCTTGCATGTGCGTGTGTAAGTCCCGAAAAAAATTTCAAATGCAGCAAATATTTCAGATGTTAAGCAGCTTTAAAAGCAGTTTATCTTGGTCTGATGTATATGGGGGTATATATATTTATAGAGACGATGTGCAGAATGTCAACGAAGTAGTAATATGAGTGAGAGGAAGTAGAAAGAAGGAGAGGAGGAAGGGGCTAGAAAGTCAGAAAAATTCGGAGGAGGAGTAGAAGTAGAAGACAGAGAAAGAAATGTGCCCTTAGTGCCTATTCCTGTTATCCCTCTTCCTCCACCCCCACCACCGAAACCCATCAGTGTCAACCAGTAATGTAAAACGACGAGAAGAACGGAACTAGAAACAAGACTGGTCAAGCAAAGAAAAAAAAAAGGACACACCAACAGAAAAAAAAACCTCATATCTACGCACAACTGGTGACCACCACTGATAGATGTCTATATGCAAGAAAGGCCTTAAGACAAATCTTGACACATTGTGTGCCACAGTCACGAAATGCCAATGAACATTAAGGTCTGTCTTTTTTCTATCTCACTTTCTTTCTTCCTGCCCTGCCACATAGAAAGGCAATAATGCAAGATTCATCTATGACAGAAATCGACGTAGAAATATAGGATGAAATTGGATCTTAGAACTCTATTTACAACCCAATTTTTCTCTCGCCTCCCCTCTCCCTTCTTGCCTTATGTCCCTCATCAGTCCTCTCCAAGTCGTGACAGAATCCAAAAAAAAAAAATATAGGAGAATGTAAACCTATGGCTGAACCATTCCACATTACAATTCAACATCAGAGTTCATCATACATCATCATAATCATCATCATCATCATCATTGTAACCCCCTTTTCCATCTATGGCTGAGTTCCTCTGGTACCAGGGAAACACAGCAGACAGGGCCATTTGAAGCAAATAGCTGTCCCCTCCAATCCCATCTCATGCCAAACCCTTGCTTATACAGAAAGGGCACACATCCGTACAGCGATTTGCTCCAGGCGTTACTTCCCACCCTGGGCAGAGAAAGGCGCACTAGGAACGTCCGTGCAGAGGTGACATCATCCACACTACACGGGCTATTTTTGTTTTGTTGGTGTTTTAGGGCCCTTCAACAACAAGGTCATTAGAGCCCCGTCCACAGCATAGTTCTTATGCAGAGACTGCACAGACACTACACTAATGCGACGATTTTTTGGTCTTAGCAGTACCCAGGTTTCCCAAGCGGCCACCCATGTCAGTACCTGCTGGGGTAGCGCTGCTTAAATTTCAGTGATCGAACGAGAACTGGTGTGTCCAACGCAATCCGCCGCTCCCTCAGCACACGGGAATACGAATAGAGCCCATTATTGGTTCTCCGCCCCTTTTACGGTTGGTACGGAACGGTTGTATTGCGTTGGACACACCAGTTCTCGTTTCATCACTGAAGTTAAGCAGCGCAACCCCAGCTAGTACTGACATGGGTGGCCAATTGGGAAGACTGGGTACTGCTAAGACCCAAAAATCGTCGCATTAGTGTAGTGTCTGTGCAGTCTCTGCATAAGAACTACGCTGTGGACGGGGCTCTAATGACCTTGCAGTTGAAGGGCCCTAAAAACCACCAACAAACAAACCCAAATAGCACTGGCATGGGTGACCGCTGAGGAACACTGAGTATTGTTAATACCCAAATCGTCGTAACAGTGTAGGGTCTGTGCAGACTCTTCATGCACGGGGGTCTAATGACCACTGTAGTTGAAGAGCCCCAAAATACCAACAAAATAAACATGCTTGGTAGGAGCCACCATCGACTTCAGTCTCAGGGTCGAACCCGCAGCCACAGACTCACAAGCGAACGGCTGGCCAAGCTCCAGGATCGAACTTGTGTTCTTTGAGCTCGAGGTGACAGCTGTCTAACCACTGGGGTAGCTACAACAACTCATGCTCAACCTGCTGTCGCCTGTTCTTACAACAAGAAGTTCCTTTTCTCAAATCAGTAACCAACAGAATGACAGTATGGAAACTCCCGTTCCGGAATGAGACAAACCGGAAATGGTCCCTCTCCTCTATCCCCGTGCACAGAAAAGTAACCTACAGGATAAGGATCGACCCTGCGCACACAATTTCTCTCCCTTTTGTTCTCTCGAACCTCGCCTTGCCAGAAATATTTGGATACGAGTCGGTGGGGCTTAGGGAATGCGTTAAGATTGTGTTACCAAATTCCCGCCAACCGTCCGTCGTCCCCCTCCACCTCGTTCAGGGCTATCGCTTCAACAGTACCCTCAACCTATTCTTCAAAATCGAACTCTTGATTTCTTGAACCCATTTTTTTGTGTGTTTATCTCCACTGCTTGTCGTCTCCACCCCTGACTAGATAGGGGTGTGTAAAACTCATCGGAATCGTCATTATTACACTTGAGTGGAGCTGGAGAGTCAGATAAAAGTGAAAAATTATAAATTTACCGCTAGCTTCCAATTAAAAAACCTCACTGAAATGGCGGCAACATCATCTCAGATAACCGGCTATCATCCCCATAATATACTTTAGGGAGAGGGGACGAGAAACGGGAGAGGGGGGAAGGGGAAATCCCATTTTGCGAGACATCACAAGAAAATGTACCGATTATAATTTGAGTTTGCGGTTAAGTTAAGTGGCTTCGGTAACAGGATCGAGCCTATTCGAGTTATATGGGTTCTCCACCGAGCTACAGACAAGGAAGACCACAATTTGACCGAAGTTAAGCAGCGCAAGCCCAAGTTAGTACCAACATGGGTGGCTGGTAAAGAACGTTGGGTGCTGTAAATTCCTTCTCTCTTACGTCCTCTACACCTACCTCCTCACCTCCCGCGAGCAGCCTCCTAAAGGTTCGTCCTGTTATGGCTGCTTGGCTTACTTCCCTATCCATGAAATTAATCCAATCCCGGATGACAAAGTGGGTGTCCTACCGAGTGAGGAGTACGATGTCGTCACAGCCCTTTTCCTGCCTAGGTCACACTCGACACGTGAACCATCGGTTAGATGGCATTTAAGCAATCGACTGTCCCCGACCAAATACTGCAACCTCTTTTCTAATTTATCGTTGGGGCATTTCCCCCTCTACCAGCGCCAAGGGACGAGGTCCTAAACCTAAAGCGCCCTTTATACTATGCACGGTAGATGAGGCAGAATTCTAAGATGCAGGAGCTCGGTGAAGGGCCCAAAGAAACAGTAGGGGCCGACGATAAATAAGCATAAGGGTTGCAGCTTAGGTCGGTAGCTGGCTGCATCAAAACACAGTCCAACAGTTCGCCCATGTGTCCATCCAGAGGAACACAGATGAGTCCCCGGTCCTGCCTTAGGCGGGAAACGGGTTAGGAGTTGCTAGTTGCTTTTTGGCGTGTAGTAGGGGTCTCGACAAGACCCGCCGCGGTGGCGTAGTGGTTAGCACGCTCGGCAACTGCGCCAGTAGTTCTAGGTTCCATACTGGACCAGGTGGGTCGGCTTCTTTCGGGCGAGAGAGAGGTCGCGAGTGTGCTTCTTTCGGATGAGAAGTAAAACCGAGGTCCCGTGTTGGTGTTCGATGGCACCTGCACGTAAAACAACCCTCTCTACTACGCAACGGGTAGATGAGGCAAAAATTTCCAGGTTAGGAGCTCGCCCCCCTGGCGTCGGTAGCATTCCCCAACGAACCCTAGACCGACGATAAATAAGCGTAGGGGTTCAGCTTTGGCCGGCAACCGGCTGCAGAAAAACAATGACCAATATATCGCCCTTGTGTCCATTCAGAGGGACAAGATGGGTACCTGACCCTGCCATAGGCGGGAAAGGGGTTAGGAGTTGCAGTAGGAGTCTCGACAATGAACTGCCACAAGTTTGCACGTACAAACAAACCCTCTACTGTGACCATTAATCTGCACTGTGCTACAAACTTGATGTTTAGGATACGATACGTAGGTTCGATTCTGGCTTCAGGCTGCCGATAACGATGAAAGAAGAGTTCGGATGAGGAGAGGAGCGAAGCCAATGACGTGACTGACCAGTAGGGACACAGGGCTGGGGAGAAAGCGTGGATGTCAACATCCTTAATTTTATTATCAAAGAAGCCATCTTAGAAACGGTAAGATATTGTCTTCAATCTCAACTATTAACGTAAGATATTTTTAAGAAAATCAATTTTCTTTTCGTCCCTCGGTGAGATTTTAATTTTTAATGTCTTAAATATCTTTCTCTGCTCTTATATGTCGACTTTCTTATCGGATGCTAATGAGTGTGTGTGTATGCCACCAGGCTAAATGTTGCGTCTTGGTTAAATCGAAGAAAAATTCTTAGAAAGTAGAAAATGTATCAGTTTCTACAAGAAAAATAAAGTTGAATTTCTTACCTTCCAGTCTTGATCTAACTTAAATCGACAAGATTGTCACACTTAAGTAATTAAAGTAGTCTGTAGATTCAGAAAAGGAAAGGGGGAGGGCCTTTATCATTTCGGCCTCGGGAAGACGGAAAAAAATCTGTTCAAATTCTGCGTTCATGCTTTAGTAGTCGAAAATACCACGGTTAATTTGATGCCACAGGCTATTGCTAGTCAAATATAGATAATGAAAGATCTGGGGTAAAATTATTCCAAAGTATTCATAGCAAACAGAAAAGAAATCTTAAAAGTAACCCTGGAAGAAATGTAGAAGCAGAATAAGACGTAGAAAAAAGAAGAATTCCGTACATATTTCCGATACTATCATCACTCTCTATTCAGTAAATAATATTTTAATGTTTACCGCCTTTCACTAGGAAGCGGGAACAAAGTAATTATTTTGATAACGGAAATTACAAAAATGGATATGCCGTGCTCATTAATTAATTAAGAAAACTAATAAGAAGAAGAAGATGGCATTTGGTGTATTAAGAACAAACGAAGGAAGACATTTCTCAAGTGTCGTCGGCGTCGAATTTCGCATTGTAAGTTGAATTTCAACAAACCAAAACACAACAAAATATATAAATAAAGAAACCATACATACTTTTCTTCTCAATTTTCTATTCTGCGTGTAGAAAACAAGCACAGAAAATTCATAAATGAACAATAATGAAACCTTTCAAGTCTGGCACTTCAAAGAAGTTGGCCGCCATTTGCAGAAAACAATTCGAACAGAACTCAAACGTGATCACGTGAACGGTGGTACGAAAGTTGCTACTAGATGGTGCTGATAAAGACGACGTACAGTATTTCAATGGATTGGTAACTAGCTAAAGGAAACGTACTGACCCCCCCCCCCCCCCTGGACAGCGGCGGAGGGGAGAAAGCAGGGCCCAACCAGTGGCGTACCGAGGGTATTTATCGCCCGGGGACAAAGGCCGAAATCTGCGCCCTCTGGCATCCGCTAAACTTAATGCGAATTAAAATTTTGCGCATTTTTACGCCCCCTGTCTTCTACGCCCGGGGACATCTGTCCCCCTCCGCCCACCCCCCGGTACGCCACTGGGGCCAACTTCACACCCTGACAGTTTTGTTGACCTACACATACACTACATTCTAACTTCCTAAAGGGGTCACTTCCGCTTGGCGAACGTTACTGACACTCTTCTCAAAATCTGACATGGTAGACACCGGCTTTACTTCCCAACTTTGGACCCAACAGTTCTTGCCTGAAAAACGCACTCACCTCATCCAAATTAGCTACCCAGGGTAGGATTTACGTATAGGACAACCCGAGGCCCAGGGTCAAGACCTTTAGCCCATTGAAGCGACCCGTTAAGTTTAATATGGGAGGGTTAACCCGCCTCTATGGCCTCATTGTGCAGCCAAGTTGAGTTGGACACACCAGTTCCCGTGAGATCACTGAAGTTAAGCAGCGCAAGCCTACGTCAATACGAGCTTGGGTGGTTAGTTAAGAACGTTGGGTGCTGCAAATTAACCCTCTCCTTCGTCCTTTCACCTACCTCCTCATCTCCCGCGGGCAGCCTCCTAAGGGTTCATCCTGTTATGGCTGCCTGGCTTACTCCCCAACCCACGAAACTAATCCAGTAATCCAAGCAGGAGGTAGCGTGCTCGATTAGTGCGGCTGTGGTTCCAGGTTCGATACTGAATCGAAATGGGCTTGCATCTTTCAGGCTGAACTTCCCGGACGGGAAGTAAAAGATCCCTCTCTGAGGCTACACTACCAGGTGTAGGAGCTCGTTGGAGCGCCCCAACGAACTGTAAAGCCACAAGGGTTGCAGCTTTGGTCGACAGATCGCCCGTGTGTCCATTCAAATGAGCAAAGATGGATTACCCCATCCTGCCACAAGTGGGAAGAGGGTTAATAGTTCCTTTTACTTTGGTTACAAAGTGGGAAGGTATACCTGGGGTCCACCCTGTTCAGGATCGCCCGTTTGTAGGGTGCCATCCTATCCTTTCGTCTTCGAGCCCTGAAAAAAATGCTCACGTGATAATCTTAGAGTCTCTACGAGATTCGACCCTGGCGTCACAAGTTTACAAACAGAAGACGTTCATCAATAAGCATGGCAGCGGTGACGTCACAGACGGAACCTAATACTCTTAACTGGCAGCTTAGTGACGGTGCTGTTGCACATATTTAAACTGCTTAAATTTCACCAACGTTAATGGATATGCAAATGAGATGATTTGCATATCAGTACGAAATCTTTTTGGTGCTCAGATAAAAATGCAGCGCCCCTCTTGCTAAGAATGAAAAAAAAAATGGCAGTCCTAAGGATAAATTAAGTGTCTTAAAGGAAGTGGAATTCCTCCATATTGATTCGGTTCTTACCCTTCCACACTTAAGTCCCTTTCTGCTTCCGGTTCCACTTTAAACACGTTAAGCCGCATTTAGACATTAATTTTTTTTTTTCAGATAAAGGATTGTTACAAAGTGAGAAAAGGGTTGGAGAGAAACTGAGTTTGAGACCAGACCGCAAAAGCGGGGCTTCAGGTGGGCACACAAGCCCATTTTCTATTCTGCGTTCACAGAGAGACCGCCGGAAGTTTACAAGCCATCGATTTTCAGCTTCCGTCAAGAGGGAGCATCGTCCACTTAAACCGATTAAACAGCACTTGATTGCTATTTAACATTAAGATTTTAAACTTAAGGGAATTCATTTATCATACTCTTCTATTATTGAATACACCCGTCTCGGTGGAGCTCGGTCACTGCGTCAGTGGTTCTAGGTTCGACACTCAACAGATTGTTTGTTTGTTGGTGTTTTAGGGCCCATCAACTACAAGGTCATTAGAACCCCGTCCACAACGTAGTTCTTATGTTGAGACTGAACAGACACTACACTAATGCGACGAATATTGGGTCTTAGCAGTACCCAGTTTTCCCAAGCGGCCACCCATGTCAGTACTAGCTGGGGTTGCGCTGCTTAACTTCAGTGATCAGACGAGAACTGGTGTGTCCAACGCAATTCGCCACTCACACTCAACAGAGGTGGGTTGGCTTCTTTCTGGCGAAAGAGAGAGAGGAGCCGAGTGCTCCTTCTTTCGGATGAGAAGGAAAACCGCGGTCCCGTGTGGTGTACCATGGCAGTTGCACGTCAAAGAACCCTCTCTACTATGCAACGGGTAGAGGAGGCAAACATTTTCAGGTGTAGGAGCTCGCCCCCCCTCCCCCGGCGTCGTCGGTGGGAAGCCCCAACGAACAGCAGGCCGACAATAAATAAGCATATGGGCTGCAGCTTTGGTCGGCAACCGGCTGTGAAGAAAAACTGTCCAATGTATGATCCAAGTTTTCCCAAGCGGCCACCCATGTGAGTACTAGCGGCGGTTGCGTTGCTTAACTTCAGTGATCAAACGAGAACTGGTGTGTCCAACGCAATTCGCCGCTCCCAGTCTGCTCAGACACTACCCAGTGTCCCCAAGCGTTCATCCACGACTAACCAGCGTTCGGCCTCCCCTCACAACTGCCTGCTATCTAAAGCAACTACAAACTCTTTTCTCGCCTAGGGCAGGGTCGAGTACCCACCTCTGTCCCTCTGGACGGACACACCCTCGATCTGCTGGATGATTGTAGGCACGCGCGGATCCAGGATGGGGTTTTTGGTGTTGAAACCCCCCCACGCACATATAAACGTATTCGCATAATATATGCGAGCTTCAGCTCAACCGCCCCCCCCCCCTGTAATGGCTCAACCCTCCCTGGCGAAAATCCTGGATCCTCCACTGATTGTAGGGACACTCCACCAAGCTCCCACACCTGGCAAGTTTGTCTCATCTATCCGTTTTGTAGTACAGAGGGCTCTTTGACCTACAAAGGCCTCGTTCACTACACAATAGGGCACCGGCATTACTCGCCAACCGGCGGACGGTCCACTCGGGACCTCTAATCTCGCCTAAAAGAAGCCAACCCACCTCGATCCAGTGTCAAACCTAGAACCCCTAACGAAATAATCGAGCACACTGCGCCACCGAGGCGAATCAATCCGCCTTCCATCTATGAGGGAATAATTTTCCAGCAACAACTTAACAGTAGGCGGACTTGAACCCACAACTAAGCGCTTAGTAAATAGCAACGACCGCAAGTTACTTGAAATGTGATTGGTTAAAATACACGTGACTGTATTCGGTGGTTGGCAGTTGGTGGGAAAGGAAGCTGAAGCTGTGTTGCTAAGCAACCGCTGTGATGGTGGTCGCCGGCAGCGCCCCTAGAGACAAATGACATCCAGTTTTTCCCCTTCTCCTTCAAATCTCACATTTCATTTAAGATAACGACTCCCTTTAATTTTCTCTTAATTATCATCGATCAATTATTTCGGTCTCGAAAAAGACGGAAACAATATCCAAGGGAATCATGCATCTTCAATCAGAAAATACAACGGTCAGAGCGTTCATCCATTACTAATTCGCTTCAAGGTAATCTTTTCACACAAGGGGAAGAACTCAGTCAACAGCAGCGAGATCGACTCCCAGACCAACCAGTTACTTGTTTCCGACTAGACGGTTGAGTGTGAGCGGCGAATTGCGTTGGATACACCAGTTCTCGTCTGATCACTGAAGTTAAGCAGCGCAACCCCGGCTAGTACTGACATGGGTGGCAGCTTGGGAACACTGGGTACTGCTAATACCCAAAAATCGTCGCATTAGTGTAGTGCCTGTGCAGTTCTGCATCAGAACTATGCTGTGGACGGGGCTCTAATGACCTTTGTAGTTGAAGGGCCCTAAAACACCAACAAACAACAACGGTTGAATGTGAACCGACCAAAACTAGGCAAAGCAAGGCAACTACCAACCCTGTTCCAGCCTGTGGCAGGGTTGGGTTCCCATACCTGTCCCCCTGGATGGACACATGGGCGATATGTTAAACTCCATTTTTAAAGGAGGGCGGCAAGCTCCTACACTTGGTAATCTTGCCGCATCAATCAGTTGCATAGTAGTGACGGTTTGTTTTACGTGCAGTAGTGAAGTCGTACGTCGTTGTTTTTTGTTTGTGTTTTAGGGCCCTTCAACTACAAGGTCACTAGAGCCCCGTCCACAGCATAGAATGCAGAGACTGCACTTATGCGACGATTTTTGGGTACTAGCACTACCCAGATTTCCCAAACGGCCACCCATGTCGGTACTAGCTGGAGTTGCGTTGCTTAACTTCAGTGATCAGACGAGAACTGGTGTGTCCAACGCAATTCGCCGCTTCCAAGTCGTACGTCACGCGGGGCCACGGCTTTACCTCCCATCCGACAGAAAGTGCACTCTGGACCTCTCTCTCACCCGAATGAAGTCAATTCATATCGATCCAGTATAGCACCTAGAACCGGGTCTACGTCAAATTGGCGCATGACAATTTGGCGTACATACCGAACTCTTGGGTGCACAAATTTGTTCAAAATTGCAACGGTCATAACAACAAATTCCAACGCTCATAACAAATTGCATCCGTCATTGCAAGGTAATAGAACAATGAATGTCTACCCCAACTGTGTTATAGGGACCTAATGACCTTTGAAGTCGATGGGCCCTAAAACACAAACAAACCCAACTGTGTTATACAGGACCGTTGCGATGACTGGTATGACAGTTGCAATTTTGAACAAATTTGGGCACCCAACAGATCGGTATGTACGCCAAATTCCATGCGCCAAATTTGCATGCATGCCAAATTGTCGTACGCCAAATTGTCATGCGCCAAAGTGACGTGATCCCCTAGAACCACCGAAGCAGTAGTCGAGCAGGGTACCCTTAACGCCACCGATTGTTGTTGTTTGTTGGTGTTTAAGGTCCCATCAACTACAAGGTCATTAGAGACCCGTCCACTGCATAGTTCTAATGCATAGACTGCACATACACTATGCTAATGCGACGATTATTGGGTATTAGCAGTACCCAGTTTTCGCGAGCGACCACCCATGTCAGTACTAGCTGGGCTTGCGTTGCTTAACTTCAGTGATTAGACGAGAACTGGTGTGTCCAATGCAATTATCATTGGGTTAACATTGGGTTAAGAAGTAAATTTCTTCGTCCCATCACTACAGTTAGTACCGAAATTCAAGAGACCTGCTGACCAGAGACGGGAGTGAAAAAAGCGTGTTAATGCATTGGTTTCGTTGGTGTTTAAGGACCCATCAACTACAACGGTAATTAGAGTCCCATCCACTGCGTAGTTATCTAAGTTATCCCCAGTGTTTCCAAGCGGTCACCCATGCTAGGGCTAGCTGTGCTTGCGCTGCTTAACTTCAATGATCAGACGAAAACTGGTGTGTTCAAAGCCGGCTGCCAACCTACGCTGTAAGTAACCCCTATGCTTATTTTGTCGTCGGTCTATTGTTTCGTTAGGCCACTGGGCAACGGGAGTGAACCTGTGTACGCTAATAAAGTCAACAAGAGTCAAAGTGCACCCTTCCTATTCAGGGCAGCAGGCCTCAGTACTTGTCTCGACGTTTCTTAGAAAGGCTTGAAAAAGAAACTATCATCGTTAAGGAGACCGAAATAACGCCATTGGAATACACAGTACTGTATACACATTTCTTATAGAGCTGCTGAAACTACTAAAGATGTTAGCAGAAGCGCCGGTTTCAACTGCATCAACATTCATTATGTCTATGGCATCTGCAAATCTGTATTAAAAACCCCTTAAGAAAAATTACTGCCTTATTCGCATTAGAAATTTC
>JAAFCE010006668.1:9013011-9046407 GCA_013389805.1 Trigoniulus corallinus
TGCGCCTGCATTTGGCGTAACCACGCCCCATTAGCAAACACCTCGGAAACAACATGGTGTCACCTAAATGCCTTACATCAGTGTAAATGAGTTGCCATTGGGATGCTCATCTTGTTGGATGCAAAAATAGCAGCTCATCATTGCGAGCCCCTCTCACTCCCTTTCTGTGCTCTCTGCCTTCGCACATCCTCATCCTCCATTACGTATGACACTACAACACTGTCAACAGTGGAGATGAGCTGTGAGGGAGGAAGGAGGAAGATGGTGATGATGGAGGAGGAGAGAGACAAAGTGAGCAAAAGAGAGGGAGAGATGGAGAAGAATCTACAAAAGGGAGTAGCGACAGAGAAATGCATGTTGAAGATGAACAATGAGTGGATGAAGCCTGAGGGAGGGAGAACGGAAGAGAAGGAGGGAGAAGGGGCATGAGAGAGAGAGAGAGAGATTCATCCTGTCGCCATTACAGCCCAAACGAGGATTCCAGACATATTTATTTAACTGCTTACAATCACTCAACCTGGATAATTAATAACCACTGCGACATTTTAAGATCTCGTTATAAATTCATGGAAAAGCATGCTAACAGAGGGCGGTGACGTCAAAGGTTAGGAAAAATACGCACTAAAAGGTTTGCGTAGTTATAATTTAGAGGGCGGAAATAAATGGATGGGGGAGGAAGCCGGGAGTGACGTACAACAAGAGGAAGGAAGGAGTTGTGAGGAAAAATTGCACTAGAGTGTTATCAGCGTCGCCACTTATTTTCTTCTCAGTCAGTATCTTTGCGGCTTGGCGGGTGACGCGCTTGCCACACGACCACAGGAACGATCCTGACTGTACTTAACGGATGGTTCTTCCAGGGCAGGCGAAGACACCACTGGTCGACAGCAGGCCCAACCCCTCGTACTCTTAAATAAGCCCTGTGCACTACTAAATTAGTTACTGAAAGTCTCCATTTAGGAATAAGTAAAGAGCACTGAGGTCGTACAAATCGCTTTTCCGAGCCCTAAAAGAGTTCCTCTGCAGATTTCTATCAGCCAGAATCGATCCTGCACCTATCATGCAAGTGTACTTATCACCAAAGCACAACACCCTTAAAACATCAACAGCGAGCAGACCAATGAGCGCGGTGCTGTTCAGTGATATTTGCTACCTAATGTCAAAGGTTGGTTCGTACTGAGAAGAATTTGACGTCACACACGTTTCTCGGCAACAGCCAGTCATCATGCACCTTCGCTTTTACGTCATAAAACCGAAAACGGTTCGACGAATGAATATCGCAAGACAGAACCTGGAGTAACTACACAAGAGCGGCCAATCTGTATGAAAAATGAAATCAGCTCTATGCTTAGTACTGACCATGCACTCTAACGCATGCGTAAAGAGACATCCTGTCACGTTTGTTTTGTTTTGTTGGTGTTTTAGGGCCCTTCAACTACAAAGGTCATTACAGCCCCGTCCACTACGTAGTTCTAATGCAGAGACTGCACAGGCACTACGCTGATGCGACGATTTTGGGGTATTAGCAGTACTCAGTTTTTCAAGCGGCCACCCATGTTAGTACTAACTGCAGTTGCGCTGCTAAACTTCAGTGATCAGACGAGAACTGGTGTGGCCAGCGCAATAAGCCGCTCTATCCTGTCACGTGACTAATATCATAAGGGTCGTGAGTGATACAGGTGCTCCTTTATCTTTCCACGATCATCATCATGAACAACACACCTTTATCCCGCCTGTGACAGGGTCGGATCTGCGGGTCCACTAAACATGCTCCGAATGGGGGCACCCTAGGCCAGACGTCTGGGACCCGCGGGATATTGACAGGGAGTCACGCCCCACAGTTATAATGCAGTAAGCAACAGGGATAGTTCGGACCGCATGCGGTTTATCTTTCCGAGGTAGGATCGGGTGCCCAACTTTGTCTCCCTGGTAAGGGTTGTCCAACCTTTCTGGTATTGTCGGCCACTCGGCTGCTCCAAGAGAAGATTGCGGACCACAGGCCGTCAAAACCAAAACGGGGGAAGGTAACAGAGGTGCGCATTTTAAACGCACCCTTTTAATGGAACTTTTGAACCTGGCGCTAATTAAGACATGATGAATTGTCAAATTGTTTTTCCTGTTTTTGTCTGGCGACCGCGGGCGGCAGGTTGGACAACCCTGCTCTAGTGGATTACTGGATTAGTTTGTGGGTTGGGGAGTAAGCCAGGCAGCCATAACAGGACGAACCCTTAGGAGGCTGCCCGCGGGAGATGAGGAGGTAGGTGAAAGGACGTAGGAGAGGGTTAATTTGCAGCACCCAACGTTCTTTACCAACCACCCATGTTGGTATTGAGGTGGGCTTGCGCTGCTTAACTTCAGTGATCTCATGAGAACTGGTGTGTCCAACGCAACTTGGGCGGTAGTTTGACGAGGCCGGCTGCCGACCAACGCTACAACCCGTCGTCGGCCTCCCGTTCGTGGGGCACTCCACCGAGCTCCTACACCTGGAAATGTTGCCTCATTTACTCGGGGTGCAGTAAAGAGGGCTCTTTGACGAGCAAACGACATCGTTCACCGCACGGGGAAAAAAGCAACTCCTAGCCCTTTTTCCGCCTATGGCAGGGTCGGGTACCCATTTGTCCTTCTGAATGGACACAGGGTGATATATTGGTCATAGTTTTTTCTGCAGCCGGTTGCCGGCCAAAGCTGCACCCCTACGCTTATTTATCGTCGGTCTAGTGTTCGTTGGGGAATGCTACCGAGCTCCTACACCTGGAAATTTTGCCTCATCTACCCGTTGCGTAGTAGAGAGGGTTCTTTGACGTGCAAGTGACATCGTACAGCAACACGGGACCTCGGTTTTACTTCTCATCCGAAAGAAGGCACACTCGCGGCTTCTCTCTCGCCCGAAAGAAACCGACCCACCACGGCCCAGTATCAAACCTAGAACTACTGGCGTAGTTGCCGAGCGTGCTAACCACTACGCCACCGCGGTGGGTCGTTCACCGCACGGGGGCCACCGCTTAACTTCTCATCCGACACGAAGGAAGGCGCATCTGGAACCACTGCCGCAGTAATCAAGCACGGTATTTCCTGCACCACCGAGGCGGGATCTATCCACGACCGTTTGTAATCAGTAATTCAAACAATGTCTTAACCTTATTATTCAGAGTAGCAGGAAAAGTTGGAAAGGGGGGAAAGGGCGAAAATGTCTACGCCTAAATATTCAAACGATATGAATTTGTCACATATTGAGCATTTTGCAGCTCAGATCCGATATAATCAAAACTTTTATAAAAAGGCAAAAAAAAAAAATTGAAATTCATTCAAATGTCGACCGTGTCAGTCTCATACAAATGACTCGATTAAAACCAACAACATTTCCCGATCGTTCGCAACTCGTTAAAAGGATAGCGAGGGCCATTCTCAAACATCGTGAAAACACGAACTCCATATTTTCCAAGTAAAACAAGACAAAATATCTTTCCTCTATCACCTTCGGTTTCGTTGGTATCTTAGGGCCCTTCAATTACCAAGATCATCAGAGAGCCATCCACAGGGTAGTTCTGATGCAGAGACTGCACAGACACTACACTAATGCGACGATATTTGGGTACTAGTGGTACCGACTTTTCCCAAGCGGCCATCCGTGTTAGTACTAGCTGGGGTTGCGTTGTTTAACTTCAGTGAACAGACGAGAACTGGTGTGTCCAAAGCAATGAGCCGCTCCCTTCCTTCATCACGACTAGAACATGGGCTCCTCAGAAATCGCCATGACAACTCACCAATAATCAAATTATAAAATTCTCATTAGAGAGTATAAAGCGCACAAAGCAAAAAAAAAAAGACAATGACTAACCCCTTTCCCGCCTATGGCAGAGTCGGATACCCATCTTTGCCCCTCAGGATTGGACACATGGGCGATCTATTGAACGGCGGTTTTTCGGCAACCGGCAGCCAACTAAAAGTTGCAACCCCTATGCAGGTTTATCGTCGGTCTATTATTCGTTGGGGCACTCCACCGACGCCAAGGGGCGAGCTCCTACACCTGAAAATTTTTACCTCATCTACCGGTTTCATAGGAGAGGGAGAGAGAGAGAGATCGTACACCTGCAAACGGAATCGTACACCACACAGGGCTTTACTTCCCAACTGACAGAAGGCGCACTAGCTGCTTATTGCGTTGGACCCACCACTTCTCGTCTGATCACTGAAGTTAAGCAACGCAACCCCAGCTAGTACTGACATGGGTGGCCGCTTGGGAAAACTGGCTACTGCTAAGACCCAAAAATCGTCGTATTAGTATAGTGTCTGTGCAGTCTCCGCATAAGAACCATGTTGTGGACGGGGCTCTAATAGCCTTGTAGTTCAAGGGCCCTAAAACACCAACAAACAACAACAATGAAATGGGGCCAAATTCCCAGATGACACCGAGAAGTAGGGGGACGTCAATTAGGAGGTATTATGCAAATATCACTGAAATTAGACTTGGGGGAAAGGGTGTTGACCAACCTGCCTCAATGGCCCTGCAGAGAGAGAGAGAGACAGAGAGGCCCCGAGTGTGCCTTACGTCCGATGGGAAGTAAAGCCGGTGCCCCGCCAAAGTGTTTAAAAGAACCCTTTCTACTCTGAAAAGAGTAGATTCTGGATTCGTTTCGTGGGTTGGGGAGTAAGCCAGGCAGCCGTAACAGGACGAACCCTTAGGAAGCTGCCCACGGGAGATGAGGAGGTAGGTGAAAGGATGAAGGACAGGGTTAATTTGCAGCACCCAACGTTCTTTACCAACCACCCTTGTTGGTACTGATGTGGGCTTGCGCTGCTTAACTTCAGTGATCACACGGGAACTGGTGTGTCCAACGCAACTTGGTTTAGTTGACACGTAATTCTCAGGTGTGGGCGCTCGGTGGAATGCCCCAACGAATAGTAGGCTTGACGATAATTAAGCATAGGAGTTGCTGCTTTGGTCGGCAGCCGGCTGCGTTGTTTGTTTGTGTTTAAGGTGCCGTCAACTACAAGGTCATTACAGACCCGTCCACTGCATAGTTCTAGTGTATAGACTGCACAGACACTACACCAATGCGACGATTATTGGGTATTAGCAGTACCCAGCTTTCCCGAGCGACCACCCATGTCAGTACTAACTGGGCTTGCGTTGCTTAACTTCAGTGATCAGACGAGAACTGGTGTGTCCAACGCCGGCTGCGTACAGACACCACCCAGCAGATCGCTCATGTGTCCATCCAGAGGGACAAAGATGGACACCCGACCCTGTCGTAGGTGAGAAAAGGGGTTAGTAGTTGCTTGGCTATTTGTCTCTAGTGATAACTGTCTTCTAGTTGGTGTTTGCAAACTGCCGCTAGCTTCGGCGGGGGTGTTATTATTTTTTTTTTCATTTTTTGGAAATATTTATTGCATTTTAATGTGCCTCGTTTCACGTGTTGACATACAAAATTTATTAAATTAATGTTGGGTACAACCCCTTCATCCTCTCGTGTTGATAAATGATGAAAGCATTTTGAACCTAAGAAAGGGTGACGTAAAATATCCTTTGTTACGCAGAGGAAACAAGGAGAAAGAAAAATGTAAGATATTAATTTTATCCTTTTCTGCCACTGTTACCTGGTCGAAAACAAGGTAGCTAAAAATATAACTTGTACGAAATAAAAATGAAGTGGTGGGCAATTTTTCTCCCCTCCTACCCTGATTAATATATATATATTTTCATCCAAATGAAATATATTTGACGTCTATGAAATTCTCTACAGGTGTTAACAATTAATGTCTTTCATGGCAGAAAAGGGGTTACCCCGTTTAAGAGATGGATTACCTGGAGTTCTTTAATTTTTTAGGGTTGACTGAGCTACCATGGGAAGCAATTTCAGGTGATAAAATAAATGGTTTGCCAATAATCCACGTCTGAGGCATCCCACCGGAATGTTTTAATGATTAATGTAGTTAAAAGTACAGTGATTAAATGTTCATTGTTTGTTGTTTGTTTGTTGGTGTTTTAGGGCCCTTCAACTACAAAGGTCATTAGAGCCCCGTCCACTGTGTAGCTCTGATGCAGGGACTGCACACACACACTACACTAATGCGACGATTTTTGGATACTAGCGGTGCCCAGTTTTCCCAAGCGGCCACCCATGTCAGTACTAATTGGGCTTGCGTTGCTTAACTTCAGTGATCAGACGAGAACTGGTGTGTCCAACGCAACTCGTCGCTCCTTAAATGTTCATCTCTCGCCCTCTGTACTTCCGTATTGCTGTAATAAGTTCTGTATGACCATTAGATTTTTCTTGGCTCTTCCGTTTTGTTGTTGTTTGTTGGTGTTTTAGGGCCCTTCAACTACAAAGTCATTAGAGCCCCGTCCTCTACCCACTGTCCCGTTCAAAGGCTCTATCTAAAACCAGGCTGTCCACCTCTCTCTCTTGCTACTGTCTTTTTTTCTTTTGCTGGTGTTTTAGGGGCCCTTCAACTACAAGGTCATTAGAGCCCCGTCCACAGCATAGTTCTAATGCAGAGACTGCACAGACACTACACTAATGCGACGATTTTTGGGTGTTAGCAGTACTCAGTTTTCCCAAACGGCCACCCATGTCAGTAGTAGCTGGGGTTGCGCTGCTTAACTTCAGTGATCAGACGAGAACTGGTGGGCCCAACGCAATAAGCAGCTAGTGCGCCTTCTGTCAGCCCTGTGTGGTGTACGATTCTGTTTGCAGGTATGGGAGATCTGTCTCTCTCTCTCTCTCTCCTATGAAACCAGTAGATGACGTAAAAATTTCCAGGTGTGGAAGCGTCCGGTGTAGTCGAAGGGTCCAAAAACACCAACGAAATTAATCCGTGCAAGAAATATCGTTCACCATACGGTACAGCATCGGTTTTACCGCCCATCCCACGAAAAGTTCACTCGGGACATGTGCCTCTCAAAAATGAAGGCAACGCACCTCGAACCAGTATCGAACCTGGATCAACTGCCGTAGGGTCGAATCCCTACATTTGTTAATAGAAATATTCGCCTAATTTTACCCCTTTCTCTTCCACCGCTTCCTCCTTTTTAGATATAAATCACTATAGGTCTTTAGACAACCGAAATAAACATTAAAACTCAATATTGATACAGCCACCAAATTGATAAGGCGATATCGCCAGACACACCATCATCAATATCGACATATTGCCATATAATCCAATGGGAATGTTACTTTGGCACTGCTGATGCAGTGAATGCCAGCAATATCGATTACACGCATCGATAATGGTGTGGCAGGACTATATAATATCGATTGTATCGATTCTAACAATATTAATAATGGCCGGATGGGGCACCCATTAGGACATAGAAGCGATTTGTTGGACGGTATTCTCACCGAGCAGCCGGCTGCTGTCAGCCTAAAGCTCCGTCCACCGACGCCAGAGAGAGGGCAAGAGCTCCTACACTTCGAAATTACTTACTGTTACCGAATTACTCACTGCTACGCTGTAAAGGGTCCATTTCCCTGCATGGGGGCGTCGTAATCTTAGAGAGGGAGCCTTATCATATTAATATTGAATATAGTCGTCCAGTCCATCACAACGGTGCCAGCAACACCGCCTCTGCCTTGAAATCTATTGGTTTTTCTTTGCGGCCCATAACCCGGGAGTTGTGACTCATGGTGTCAGTTATGTCCTGTGCTAGACTACGAGTCACCTATCACCTGTCAGGCTGTACTTCCGCTTGTGCTTAGACACCCTAGTGCAGAATATTCATGAGAACACCGGCAGCACACTATGTTTATCCATATCAATGTTCCACCTTGGGGCGGTTGCCAGGTCTTGTCGACTTCTGGAGGTCCATTTGGAGACAGAAAAACGAGCATGAAGGGGGAGGACAAAGAAACCTGCCAATGGACACTCAAGACTGATCATCATCCTCATACCCTTATCTCGTCTGTGGCGTCCCCGTCCACCCCACACACTATCATATCCTTACAGCCTGCTCCCACGTCTGCTTTGGTCTCCCCCTGCCCCGGGTGCCTCCATCCACTTGCATTACTGTAATGGACTTAACGAGCTCCTCCTCCCCTCTTCCCAGTACGTGCCCATACCACCTCAATCTACTCTCCCTCATTTTTTCCACGATGTCCCCCAACCCCAGGCTACCTTTAACATACTCATTCCTAACACTGAAGCCTGAACAACAAGTGATAATTAAAAAGGACAACATTTTCGGATTCAATCGCATTAATTCCGCCAGACATAACTCGAATAGACTTAAAAAGAGGTCGCCCTTTAATTCATTCCACTAACTGCCTTTCCGTTTCCTGTCTGCTAGGGTCCTTAGTTAAGCAACACGTGTTAAGCACTTCTTTCCGATCTCTTGACTCAACGATCATTAGCCGGATGACAAAAGGGCATCCGTTTGAAATAAAAAGGAAGTAACTTTTCTCTTGAGTGGGTCATGACAGGTAGCCGCCATTTTGGTCCCATACAAGGGAGGAGGAGTAGGAGAATGGAAAAAGCAGTACGGGATTCGACAATCGGTTCAACAATCCAATATTACCAGGCGAAATTCAGATCAGGAAGTAGTATTTTGTGGGCGTCAGCAATACTGAGCTCAGTTGCTTGACTGACATTTCTGCAAATTGATGTGCCCCACATATCGATATCAAGGTAAAAAAGGACCAAAAGCAGCGCAGTACTCCCTCCATCAATGGGCACACATCAATAAATCGAGGAGAAAGATAAAAACCATCCATTGCATTTCTAGCAAAACAAAACCGCCCTCCTCATATCTCAACTCTTCCATAAATTGCAATCTTTTTCCTGTTTGAAAATTGCTAAAATTGGGTCCTAAAGTAACATCCGTCCGGTAAACAAGTCGCCTGATGACGTCAACCATACACAAAATGTCTGCAAACAAAAAAAACACTAAATATAATCTTTCGGAATTATCTGACTTCAAACTAGAGTAGTGCCCCATTAAAATTTCTAAAGTCAGTTTGTGTGGATATAGAAGCACTCTAAAAATGCGATTTCCGAGAAGAAAATGCTCAGAGAGAGTGAAGGTGGTCCGGGATGAGGGAAGGAAAGTAGAGCCGGCGCCGCCAAAAACCGTTCAAAAGGCCTTCTGACCTACTCCTAGAGCATCCCCCTTTCCATAAACACACGCCCATCAAAAACAACTGCTGAAATCTGATGCCATTTTCAAATTTCGAGATAAAATCGAAGCAGAGAACCGCCCCCCCTTTTTTCAAAGATGTGTCTATCATTAATCTAGTAGACGCCACCACTAACCTAAAAAGCAACTACTAACCTTTTTCCCGCCTATGGCAGGACTAGGTACCCAACTTTTGTCCCACTGAATGGACACATGGACGATCTACAGGATGCTATGTTGACGCAGCCGCTTGCCGACGAAAGCATCAGCACAACGGGCTTATTCATCGTCGGTCTACTGTCCGTTGAGGCACGTCACCGAGTATCTACACCTGGGAATTTGGCCTCATCTACCCGTTGCATAGTAGAGAGGGCTCTTTTCTGTTTGTTTGTTTCTTTGTTGTGTTTTAGGACCCTTGAACTACAAGGTCACTAGAGCCCCGTCCACTGTGTAGTTCTGATGCAGGGACTGCACAGACACTACACTAATGCGACGATTTTTGGATACTAGCGGTACCCAGTTTTCCCAAACGGCCACCCATGTCAGTACTAACTGGGGTTGCGTTGCTTAACTTCAGTGATCAGACGAGAACTGGTGTGTCCAACGCAACTCGCCGCTCCCGCTCTTTTCTGTACAGCGGTGACATTGTGAACCATACGGGACAACGGTTTTACTTCTCATCCGACGGAAGGCGCACTCGGGACCTCTCTCTCGACCGAGAGGGGCCGAATGAAGCCAACCCACCTCGTAATCGAGCACACTACCTCCTGTGTCACCGAGGCGGGTATTAAAAATTCGTCCATTGAGATTTTAAAAAATTAAAATGGAGAAGCGTGCCCTTCTCTACGTTCTTTCACTTCCGCCCGTCTACGTGTGCGGGACAACATCAATATTTTTCTCTCAGAGTGCATTTTTTCTTTCTTTCATTAGTGTTTTAGGGCCCTTCAACTACAAGGTCATTTAGAACCCCCCCCCCCCCGAGTGCAAGACACGCGCATTTGGCATGATGTCACTCCTGGTATGGTTCGAATAAAAGACAGTCCCCATCTCAACATGAACTGTGTCAGCCATCATTCGAGCCTATGGCAGGATTGAATGCCTAGTTTTCATATCGGGGGGTTAATTTCGGTCACGAACGCCGGAGAGAGAGCAGTTACGTCATAGAATTGTGTGCCGATCTACACGTTTCATGCAGTAAGGGTTCTTTCCGTTCAGAGAGGGCATCGCACGACCCACAATAAACACTTCCTTTACCCATCAATCGGGAGACAAAAGGCGTCAGTGGGACCTTCCTCCCCTCTCCAACTCTCTCATCCTATTCGGCTACCAGAATCAAACCTGGACCTGCACTCACCTCTACACCACTTATATTGTTAGTACAGTACAAAAATTCGTAGACAAATCGGTTACAATTAGCCCGATATCTCCTCCCCCTTACGTCCCAAACCAGAACCCTTTTGCATATCCCAAATTATCCCTTCTGTTTCGTTGGTGTTTTAGGCACCAACATTAGAGCATTCATTAGAGCCTCGTCCACTGCATAGGTCTAATGCAGAGTCTGCACAGACACTACTCTGTTACGGCGATTTTGAGGTTCTAGCAGTATCCAGCATTCCCAAGCGGTCACCCATGCTAGTACTATCTGGGATTGGGTTGCTTCACTTCAGTGATCGGACTAGAACTAGTTTGCCCAACGCAAAAATACAACCGCTCCTAAATACCTCTTTTCTCGCTACTAACAGTAGTAGGGTGCAAGCCTTGGGACCCCTCCTACAGCAACGTAGGGTTAGTTCGAATTATTTTTTATCTCAATTTCGAACCAGAAAAGTGTCTAACATATTCCTATATTTGCATATTCATAATTTTGGATAATATACTTTAAAAAAATAATCTTATTGTTTGCTTGTATCCTTGGGGGAGAGAGAGAGGGGGGGGAGAAGTTCTCTCCCCTGACAACTATCATCAAATTGTCGACACAGACTATACTCAAAAGAAAATAAAAATCTGATAGAGGAAAAAAACGAGAGTAAGAAAAGGTGGAGGGGGGTAAAAAAAAAGCCTCACCAAAGAATCTAACAAAGGCCCAATAACATATTTAAAGAAGGTAAAAAAAGCACCTTTGGCAAATCACGAATGAATCAATAAATTCACTTGAATGCACTTGAACGGAGGCAAGTAAAAAATAGGCCTATGAGCAAATGAGCTAAGAAAAAAAAAAGAGAGACCCGTGAAAAGATGATGATGATGATGATGATGATGATGGCGTAGAGGCAGAAGATGAAGAGAAAGAGAAAGTGACAAAAACTGAAGGATAACCCCCTCTCCTCTTCATCTGCTTTCTTCAGAGTTCCACCTCGTCGTCTTACAAACATTTTCGTCAAACAACTGCCCTATAAGAAAAGACAGAACCCCTTTCTCGGATATCCATGGATAATAAATCCATAAAGAAGTCGATCAACTCTAGAAGATATCCGGGGAAAAAAAAGAAGAAGAAAAAGAAATGCTGACAAAGCTCCAAGTCGGAACAATATGCACCAATCACATTAAAACAGGATAATCTCATTTGGCCCTTCTAACCTACAGCAGAAAGAAAGAGAGAAGAAAGAAGAAATGTTACCGGAGCCGCCGAGGCGTACTGCCGACTTACCTGCCGGCAATAATAATAATAATTCAATCAAGAAAAAAATCTCTCATTATCATCAAATTCAAAAGAGTGCCTCACTTCCATTGAAGTAGCTCAGAATGATGCTTACAGTCTGAAATTCAACACCTCAAAATCCATTCCAGTGAAAGGACCTCTCATTGGGAGGAAAAAAGATCCTTGGAAAAACAGTACATTCCGCAACCTGAAATATACCGCTGAAAACCTCTTAGGCTGTCCATCACCTTAAGCGAGGTTGGCAGGGCGAATGGGATTTCTGTGGATTTTGTTTGTTTTGTTCATGTTTTAAGGCCCTTCAATTACAACGGCAGAGGGAGCGACGAATTGTGTTGGACACAACCAGTTCTCGTCTGAGCAGCGCCTGAGCTCTTAAGCAGCGCAACCCCAGCTAGTACTGACATGGGTAGCCGCTTGGGAAACTTGGGTACTGCTAATACCCAAAATTCGTCGCATTAGTGTAGTGTCTGTGCAGTCTCTGCATAAGAACTATGCTGTGGACGGGGCTCTCATGACCTTGTAGTTGAAGGGCCCAAAAACACCAACAAACAAACAATACAACGGTCAGTAGTACCCCGTCCTCTGCGTAGTTCTAATACAGAGTCTGTACAGACACACTACGCTGATGCGACGATTTTTGGGTACTAGCCTTTTTCTGTTTCGTTGGTGTTTTAAGGCCCTTCAACTACAAGGTCGTTAGAGCCCCGTCCACTGCGTAGTTCTAATGAAGAATCTGCACAGACACTACAACGAATGCGGCGATTTTTGGGTGTTAGCGGTACCCAGTTTCCCAGCGGCCACAAGCTGAGAATTGAACTTAGACCGCCTGAACACCGGGCGGAATGTTTTCGTTTCGCTGGTGTTTTGAGGCCCTTCAACTAAAAGGTTCTTGGAGCCCCGTGCCCTGCGTAGTTCTAATGCAGAGTCTGGACAGACACTACTACTTAGTAGTACCCAGTGTTCCCAAGAGGTCACCTGATTCCGGCACTAGCTTGGGCTGCGTTGCTTCACTTTTAGTGATTACATGAGAACTGGCGTGTCCAACGCAATACACCCGCTCCTTTGATTTGGTGCAGTCCCTCTACTTCTAGAGGGGAATTTGTCGACAGGATTCAGAAGGCAAGCTGTTACACCTGGGGGTTTAAAAGTATATTCACGTTCCGAATAGAAGGAGGTCTATTTCGTAGTGTGATGTCGTCGAACTCAGGACTCACAAAGCAGGCAGCTGCTTTCCCATTCAGGACTGGTGTGTCCAATGCAATACAGCCGCTCCCCCTCCTCCGTTGAGATTTCAAATAGTAACAGAGAGGAGTGTGCCCTTTTAAGGCCATCATCAGCATGTGATTTTAAAAAAGCAAAGCAACTTCTAACCCTTTCCCCGCCTATTGCAGGGTCGGGTACCCACCTTGTCCCTCTGAATGGACACAAGGGTGCTACATTGGTCATAGTTTTTCTGCAGCCGGTTGCCGGTGAAAGTTGCACCCCTACGCTTATTTATCGCCAACACACAACAACACTCCATCTAGCCAGATAAAAGATACCGCCGGAATTGAGCCTGCGCACCACGAGCTCAGGTGGCAAGTACGCTACGAGCCGCAAAGCAACTCCGAACCCTATTCCTGCCTATGGCAGGGTCGGGTACCCATCTTGTCATTCTGAATGGACATAGGGGGATATATTGGTAACAGTTTTTTCTGCAGCCGGTTGCCGGCCAAAGCTACACCCCTACGCCTATTTATCGCCAATCTAGTGTTCGTTGGGGAATTCTGCCGACGCCAGGGGGCAAGCTCCTACACCTGGAAATTTTGCCTCATCTACCCGTTGTATAGTATGGATTAGTTACTGGATTAGTTTGTGGGTTGGGGAGTAAGCCAGGCAGCCATAACAGGATGAACCCTTAGGAGGCTGCTCGCGGGAGATGAAGAGGAAGGTGAAAGGACAAAGGAGAGGATTAATTTGCAACACCCAACGTTCTTTACCAACCACCCTTGTTGGTATTGACGTGGGCTTGCGCTGCTTAACTTCAGTGATCTAACGGGAACTGGTGTGTCCAACGCAACTTGGCTGTAGTGAGGGTTCTTTGACGTGCAAGTGACATCGTACACCAATGCGGGATCTCGGTTTTACTTCTCATCCGAAAGAAGGCACACTCGCGGCCTCTCTCTCTCGCCCGAAGGAAGCCAACCCACCTCGGTCCAGTATCGAACCTAGAACTACTGACGCAGTTGCCGAGCGTGCTAACCACTACGCCACCGCGGCGGGTAAAGCACGTGGCTACAGAACTTTAAAAAAATCTATAAGAAATTACTACCCTCCGAGTAATGCATTATTTCATTTGATCTCTCGCCCTGCCCTCTCTTTCCTTTTTTCGTGTGAATTTCTAACAAAACCTTGCTGCAACACTACGTCAGTAAAACATATTAACCTAACAGCAAAAGAAATCAATTCGCATTTTCTTCTCTTATAAGGATAATAATCAATAAAACGATCTTTGCAATTCAAACACCTGATAAGCAGACAGTAATTTTAGATTGCCCCTATTTGCACTCGAGCGTCGCGGTTCTCATTTCCGTATAGAAGAAATAGAATAAGAACGTAGAGCGTGCGGCGTTCAACGTTCGATTTCTTGTTCCATTTCGCCATTACGAAAAACAGAAAAAACAACAACGAAGAAACAAAAACACAGATAAAAAAAAAACCTTCACGAAAATAATTTCAAATTCAAATTAAAAATTAAACTGTTCAACTAGAAATTAAGTTTTGAAACTTGTTTCGATTCAGATTTATTATTGGGAAAAGAAAATAGGGCTCCTTTTCTCAATCAACCAATATGGGCGTTGGGTGAGTAGTTCGCAATACTTATTTTTACCATTTGAGGATTTGAAAGAAAGAGATAGAAGAAGAAAAACAAAACCAACTAAAAACACGTCTAGATTTGATATCGAAAATGTTTTTCGTAAATAACAACAAAATAAATTGAAAAATGTTCCTATATATATAGATACTGGTCTCTCATCCTAAAAACACATGCGCACGCAAGCAACACCAACCACAAACTGAAATTTCACGCAAACATCCAAACAACGTCTCACAACAAAACTTTTTTTTTCTTCCTTCCTCTCTCCTACTTCACAAATCCTTTAATCCAGAAATTTCACTCGTCGTTATAAAAGGATTTTTGTTGGATTCAATTCGAAATCAAGAGGAAAAACAGTACGAGAGGGAGGAAAACAAACGTATTAGATTGATAGACATTGTTGTTTGGTTAAAGAAACAACTAATAGCAAGTATTTATTTCCCTCCTCTTCCTACGAGAAAATGGGTAATTTACAATCAAATGCCACACACACGCACACTCTCTCCTTTCTCTCTCTGTATCTTTCCTGCCGTTTTCTGCCATCAAAATTGCAGCCGAGTCGATGAACCCCCGACCCTCACATTTGACTAAAAAAAAAATGAAAATCGACTTAAGACTCTCTCTCTCACTCGATATTGCGTGTCTGTGTGTGTCTCCATCTCTCCATGTTTGGCACTAAAACACATAATAATAAACGATGGATGCTTTCTGGAATCTATACTGGATATATCTTATTTCCCAAATGACAGCCTTCTTTTAATTGACGACGTAGAAATCCCTCACTCAAACCACTACGGGAGCCGCTGGCTGCATTGCGTTGCACACACCAATCCTTGTTGTTTGTTTGATGGTGTTCTAGGGCCCTTCATCTACAAGGTCATCAGAGCCCAGTCCACAGCATAGTTCTTGGGCAGAGACTGCACAGACACTACACTAAGGCCCAGCGCAAAATGAGACGCAGTCTCCGCAGGTGACGCAGGGTGACTCACTATAAATTTCTGTGGCTCACATGATAGTATGTAGTTGCGCATGTTAAGTCGCAGAGTAAAGTGACTCAGTGCCTGCGCCACGTGAAGCTGCGGAGCCAATACCGCAGTTTCCTGCGTGAAGTAGGCGTGACAATAACAAAAAGTGGTGCGAAGCAGCGTTCTCTTGTTATTTGATGCGAGTATGGTGAAAAACTGCGATTCAATGTGCGGTGATTGCCTGCTAGCAGAATTTCGCAGGGCTGCTCCACCCTGCGTCACCCTGCATCTCATTTTGCGCCTTGCCTAATGTGACGATTTTTGGGTAACGGCAGTACCCAGTGTTCCCAAGCGGCCACCCATGTCACTGCTAGCTGAGGTTGCGTTGCTTAACTTCAGTGATCAGTCGAGAACTGGCGTGTCCAACGCAATTCGCTGCTCCTACACGAATCCTTGTCTGAATACTGAAATTAAGCAATGCAACCCTGGTTAGTACTAACTTGGGTGGCCGCTTGGGAACACTGGGTACCGTTAATACCAAAAAATCGTCGCATCAGCGTAATGTAGTGTCTGTGCAGTCTCTGCATGCAGTGGCGTCACTAGGGGGGTGCAGGCTGCACCGGGTGACACCACTCGTACCATGGCAAATGGGGTGACACCAAAACAGAAGAAGGAACAGAACAGTTTTTTTCGGGAGGGGGGGTGACACCATGGCGTTATGGCACTGGGTGACGCCAACCCTAGCGCGCCTGTCTGCATGAGAACTACGCAGTGGACGGGGCTCAAAGCACTACCCTCCGCTCATCCATCATTTGCATTTCCAGGTTCTATTATCCCATCAAAAGCAACTCCTAACCCTTTTCCTGTTGACGGCAAGGTTTGTCCCTCTGAATGGACACGCTGTTTATTGTTCGTTGGGGCACTCCACCGAGCCCCTACACCTGGGCCTATGGTAGGGTCTGGGACCCATGTTGTACCTCTAAATGGACACAAGGGTCGTCTATTGGACGGTATTTTTCCGTAGCCGGCTTCCGGCCAAAGCTGAAACCCCTATGCTTCTTAATCGCCCAGCTCCTACACCTGGGAACTTTGTCTCATTTACCCGTTGCATATTAGAGAGGGTTCGTTTACGTGCAAATGACATTGTACACAACACAGGACCTCGGTTTTACGTCTCATCCGAAAGAAGGCGCACTCGGGGCCTCTTTCTCCCGACCGAAAGAAGCCAACCCACCTCGATCCAGTATCGAAACTGGAACCATTGACGCAGTAAATCGAGCACGTTACTAACTGCGCCACCGAGGCGGGTCTGGTTCTATTATCTCATCGAATTATAGAAAAAGAATAGAGTGGAGAAGAGGAAGGCCGCCTAATTCAGCCTCTCTACTTCCGGTAGGGTTTTATGGAGCGCACCGGCGTGGGAAGAGCTCCTATACTTGGTGGCCCGCCTTCGTCGCGTAATTAACTCTGAATCCGGCGATACAGGTTCGAGGCTGGTTATCTGTTTACTGTCGAGAAAAACGGTCTATTTGACAGGTGGAAAATTCATACGTCAACTTCAGCAATCCACGGAGGCGTGTAACGGCTAGTCAGCATCACCAACCACCAAAAAATGCATCAACATTCGATTTTTCACAAGGTATAACCTACGAACTGACCTGGCGACCTTGGCATCGAATTCATTTCCACTTATCGATTAGCTATGGTCATCTGTTGGTCAGCACAATTTCGAAAACCGACGTTATCAACGCCACAGCAGGCGCCTGAGGCCGTCTGTACTCGAGACACATCTATTAACGATATTTGACAAACCTCATCAGTCGCGGGAAAAAAAAGACGGGGAAACCTCTGAATTATTATTTTTTTTTTTTTTTTGGAAGGAGGACAAACTATTCTATGTGACGTCATGCTGAACAACAGAATTTTGGCAATTTCTAGTTGTTTTCGAGGTCTTTTCTCATCGAAAACCATTGATATTCTCCCAATATGGACAGAGGGGCCCGAGTCGGGTAAGCTGATGTTCTCATGGTTTGGTGTTAATTTTTGCGGCCCACTCTGGTCAAGCTTAGAACGATGGTTTCATTTTTTGGGGCTTAGTGAGGAAGGAAAGTCCCAACTGGGTCTTTTCTCGCGTCCCGAATGGGGAAACCGTTCTCTATCGCTTTGAACCGTCAAGAGGTGGAGCAAGTTAAACTAGGACCGCACTTATCGGTTCTCGTCATTTCTTCTTCGTACGAGGTAGGTGAAGGGAGCGGCGAATTGCGTTGGACACACCAGTTCTCGTCTGATCACTGAAGTTAAGCAGCGCAACCCCAGCTAGTACTGACATTGGGGGCCGCTTGGGAAAACTGGGTGCCGCTAATACCCAAAAATCGTCGCATCAGTGTAGTGTCTGTGCAGCTTCTGCATTAGAACTACGCAGTGGACGGGGCTCTAATGGCCTTGTTGTTGAAGGGCCCTAAAACACCAACAAGCAACAACAAGGGAGGTGGAGTAAAGAGGTCACGGAGCAACCAACCGCACCATCCACTAAGGGTTATTGAAGGGGGCACTACCGCCACCCATCTAAGCCGGGATTGAACTCCAACCGCTACCACTATCTTCTCAACAGATCAAGCACTATGAACTTTCAGAGGTTTCTAACGGAGCCAGACGGCAACTTTCTTCTCGTCCAGTATTCCTGCGAGCCCGGAATTCCTGTCTGAAGGCTCCTTTCACCAGCTAAAGGGGGTGGCCAGAAGAAGCACAGACCAGGGAAAATTCCTTCGAGTCCGAAATGCCTGCCTGAAGGCTCCAGGGAAAGGAGCGCAGTGTAGGATTAGATTAGGATTGGATTAGATTAGTTTTGTGGGTTGGGGAGTAAGCCAGGCACCCATAACAGGACGAACCCTTAGGAGGCTGCCCGCGGGAGATGAGGAGGTAGGTGAGAGGACGAAGGAGAGGGTTAATTTGCAGCACCCAACGTTCTTTACTGACCACTCACGTTGGTATTGACGTGGGCTTGCGCTGCTTAACTTCAGTAATCTCACGGGAACTGGTGTGTCCAACGCAACTTGGCTGCACACAGGCATCATCAATACCTTTTTTTAACAATCTGTGACTTTTGGCAGGGGTGTGTCAGGGATCTTGTCCTTACAAAAGATTTCGGACATGGAAAATAAGATGGCGGCGGTATATAGTAATGTGTGTGGAGGTGGCGAGGAGACCTAATGAGAGACGGGCAGGGAGAGGGGGTTTGTTTGTTGTTTGTTGGTGCTTTAGGGCCCTTCAACTACAAGGTCATTAGAGCCCCGTCCACTGTGTAGTTCTGATGCAGGGACTGCACAGACACTACACTAATGCGACGATTTTTGGATACTGGCGGTACCCAGTTTTCCCAAGCGGCCTCCCATGTCAGTACTAACTGGGGTTGCGTTGCTTAACTTCAGTGATCGGACGAGAACTGGTGTGTCCAACGCAACTCGCCGCTCCCAGGGAGAGGGGGGTGTAGAGAGCTGGATCTCACAGATACAACCCTGCCTTAGGCGGAACAAGAGTATCACGATAGTGTGGACAGTCTATTAAGTGTAGACACTTCATCATTTCAGAAAGCCCTTTTTACAGAAAGGAAGCAGAAGAGGGTGCATTTCGGAGGGCGAAGGAAAGGAAATGAGGGGGGAGGGAAGGGCACTGTGATCGGGTTCAATTTCGTGAAGTCAAAACCTGTTAAATGGATCAGATTGCAAGACCTGACATGAATGTGAAATGTAGCAGAAAAACAGACAAGTAAAGACGTATATTAGCTAACAACTTTACAGTCGATTTCAAATGACAAAAGGAGATACATCGGCCCTCCCTTCGCCTCTCACCCTTTAGCTAATATCTCCTCACCCCTTCCCTCCCTCACACTAATAAACACACTCATAACTTTCAAACTTCGGCACAACTTTCCTAGACGGGGTAGGGGGTCCTAGTTAACCAAATTAATTAGGGCCATCGAGCAGCACGATCATTTAAGATAAGGAGTAACTGAAAGACGTAGAAAGTAAGGAGGGGGGTTAGATGTTTATTTTCAAGACAGTAGGAGGGTTGGGGGGCCGTTTCCCCCCCTCCTGTGTTCGACATAATCTAATCGTTGCCTGACAAAGAAATCGTAGCCATTGTTAAGCATCTTTTGATGCTTCAATACATTTTAATTACATCACGAATTGTATCTGGGCATGATTAAATTTAATGAGCATCACTGAGACGAAGAAGAAGGAAAAAAAGGGGTAAGAGGCGGGGGAGCGGAAGAGGAAGAGAAGAAAACGGAACAGGAAATTTTCAGGGCGGGGGGGAAAAGCAATGGGTTCAACTTCCATGCATCTTTAGAAGGCCGTCCAGAAAATTCAGAAAAGTGTCAACCAAAACAGCCTTTAATTTCCTGTCAAATCGCCATTTCCATCATTTTTTTCCGCCTGCGACAGGGTCGGGCATGCATCAGTCCCAGATGGAGGCCATAAGAGAGAACTTTTAGTCATCGAACACCTTACGTGCCAAAATCGTGGTCTTATTTCACGTTGGCCATTTTGGGGCACAATTCCTGTTACCGGACGTCCGAAGAGATGGTCCTTTGTAGTACCTGGACTGTACTCTCGGTATAGAAAGAGGTAGGATTGTACGCACACCCTCACATGATAAAGATCGGTTTCACTTACTATCCAGGTACGAGGGGCGCAGTTGGCATCTCTCCTGGTCTCCCGTCCCGAATGCAACCACTTGCCAAAAACCGGGATCCAAGTTCTCGTTTTCCGTTATCAAGGCCCATTCGTGCTCATTGTAAAGACTCTATTCAGTTATAGCTTCCCTGACACCGTGTTGTCCCGTTCGGGATTAGGTGACTATAATTCCGTGTAGGGAGTGTACGATGTCGCCACTACACGGAAAAGAACAATATTTGTGGAGATCGGCAAAGTATCAAGGTGCAGGATCTCGCCCTATCCTCTGATGTCAGTAATCTTCCTCCAGGACGACGTTAAAGAGTCAAAGCCTCATCTTTATGGGACCTTTGACCTCGACGGTTAAAGAGATTGATTGATCTGTGCTCAGAAATGGAACTGTCAGGCACTTTAACAGGTAGCGGTCAGTCAACATCAGGTGGACGGGAGAGGCAAATTGCGTTTGACACACCAGTTCTCGTCTGATCACTGAAGTTAAGCAACGCAACCCCAGCTAGTACTGACATGGGTGGCCGCTTGGGAAAATTGGGTACCGCTAGTATCCAAAAATCGTCGCATTAGTGTAGTGTCTGTGCAGTCTCTGCATCAGAACTACACGGTGGACGGGGCTCTAATGACCTTGTAGCTGAAGGGCCCTAAAACGCAAACAAACAAAACCACTTGAACTGGGTAGTCTTTGTAAAGGCGCAATATAAAGGGGCGAAGGCGCTCACCCTCACTCATTCTTTAAATTCCACACTCTTATCTTCCTTGGGCAAGGCCTGCGAATTTCCTTTTCCAGTCCCACGAACAGAAATTCCGTTAGTCGATCATCATTAGGATCATTTCTAATTCCTCTCCTCTCCCCTTCCGCCATTAGTGTAATAAGGGCAGTGAGTGAGTGGTGGTCGAAAATCAAGGATGGAACCAAATGGTCAGTTAGCGTTATAACTATCGATCCGAAAGTAGAAACATGTTACATAACAACCCAAATCCGCTTTTCGTTAAGAAAGATTTATTATATCATCCGCTTACCCCTTTCCTCTTCTTCCCCACTCTGAGAAGGGAGGGAGAGAGCAAACTTCGGACATTCGCTACCCTCATTCTGTATTCACCCCCTCTCCCCCTCCACTGGGCATCAAAATTTTACAGATTCTGGAATTTTCTATCCATTTTCAAACACAAAACAAATCATCAGCAACCTTCCTCTGGTGCCACTTCTTACTTGCCGCCATAAGCATTCTTTCCAAAAGAGTGGGCCTCAACAGAAGGAGCCCTAGGCCGCTAGGACAGAATGGACTCCTAAAAGGGGGCTTAAGCCATAAGA
Source organism: Trigoniulus corallinus (assembly GCA_013389805.1). Lineage (NCBI taxonomy): Eukaryota > Metazoa > Arthropoda > Diplopoda > Spirobolida > Trigoniulidae > Trigoniulus > Trigoniulus corallinus. Next base: position 9,034,608 of record JAAFCE010006668.1, read on the forward strand.
AGAGAATGGACTCTTGAAAGGGGAGCGTAAGCCATAAGGAGAGAATGGACTCCAAATACAGGTGCCGCAAGCCAAAAGAGTAGAATGGACCACCAAAGAAGGTGCACACAAAGCCAAAACGAAAGAATGGACTCCTACAGAAAGCGCCATGAACCTAAAGAGTAGCACGGATTCCTAAAGAAGGTGTCATAGGCCGAAAAGAAAGAATGGGTCCCTAAAGACGTTCGTAGACCAAAAGGAAAGAACGGACTCCTTAGGAGCCCAAACCCAAACCGGAAGAAAGGACTCCTTAAAAAAAGAGCCATGAGCTTAAAGAGGTAGAACGAACTCCTAAAAAATGTGCTCTAGGTCAAAACGAAAGAATGAACCTCCTTTACTTGTAGAATGGACTCCAGAAGAAAGGGACCAGAACCGAAAAGAAAGAATTGGTCCTGAAAAAGAGCGGACCACAAGAGGAGAGACCTAAAGATGATATGATGAATGTTAACCAACATACGTAGAAAAATTTCGAGGACCAAAAATTAAGATTAAATAACATCAGGTTCCTTTGAGAGGTGCCCTAGACCGGAGCCCATTGGGGCTATACGGAAATCCGTGCAACACTGACCACGAAATAGATTTTAGACATCGGCAGGGCCCTTCTTTTTTTATTAATATCCATTTCCTGCAATATTTCAAGTTTGTTGATATGTGAAGCAGGGTTCAAAATCGATGACGGTCATCATAAATCTTTCATCCATCTCTCTCTCTCTCTCTCTAAACGAATAACCCTTTCATTACTGCAACCCTATCCATCTCTTTTAAGTATTAATAGTTCTTTTTCTCTGTCTCTAAGAAAACAGTAATTTTTTTTTCTTTCATCTCTCAAGAAGAAAAAAGCTAGCATAATTCACTCCGAATAATAATAATAATAACAATAATACCACAAGAAGAAGAAAAAAAATTTAAAGTAGCAGTGTAAGAAGACATGTAAGACATTTCTTTTGTTCATAATCGCTTCAATCTGTTCCCATTATCCATCAAATCCACGGTTAATTACACCGTTGATAATTTATAGCCCATTAATCGACGATATTATTATAATAAATATTATATTTTTTTTTCTTGTGTGTGGGTTGTTGTTGTTTGCTAAAAAATAAAAACTCTTAATTCACAGACATGTATGTGGTTAGTGGTGAGGAGCAGATCGACTCAGCCTCACAAACAAACTGCATTTTTACGCCGTTTCTTACCAAACGACGTACACACCAGACTCTGTTCGAGTATGCCACTCTCGCGCCAACTTCTTTCCGCCGACAACAAACAATTATCATCATTATGCTGCTGAATATCAACATAATGAAAAACAACCAGAGATTAATGTCGCTAGAAATTCCTATTCAAATCCTTGTACTAGACATTTTTCCTTACAACACACAGGAAATGAGTCCGACCCTCCTCAGGGATGCTTTTTGTTTCGTTGGTGTTTTAGGGCCCTTCAACTACAAGGTCATTAGAGCCCCCGTCCACCACACTAATGCCACGATTTTTAAGGGGGATTGTTTGTTTGTTGGAGTTTAAGGTCCCGTCAACTACGAGGTCATTAGAGACCCGTCCACTGTATAGTTCTAATGCATATACTGCACAGACACTACACCAATGCGACGATTATTGGGTATTAGCAGTACCCAGCTTTCCCGAGCGACCACCCATGTCAGTACTAACTGGGCTTGCGTTGCTTAACTTCAGTGATCAGACGAGAACTGGTGTGTCCAACGCAGCTCGCCGCTCCCGTTTAAGGGGGAAGGGGGGGTTTTGCGGGTACCCATGTTAGTACTAGCTGCGGTTGCATTGCTCATCCTCAGTAATCAGACGAAAACTGGCGTGTCCAAAGCAATAAGCTGCTCCCTCAGAGTTGTTGGTGGATAGCATTTGTTGTTGTTTGTTGATGTTTTAGGCCCTTCAACCACAAAGGTCATTAGAGCCCCGTCCACTGTGTAGTTCTTATGCAGAGACTGCACAGACACTACACTAATGCGGCGATTTTTGGGTCTTAGCAGTACCCAGTTTTCCCAAGCGGCCACTCATGTGGGTACTAGCTAGGGTTGCACTGCTTAACTTCAGTGATCAGACGAGAACTGGTGTGTCCAACGCAATTCGCCGCTCCCTGTGGATAGCAACTCAATGTTAGCGTGTTGTGATTGGTACCGGATCTGATCCGAGAAACCGAAGTGGCTGACTTCTCTTCACCGATCGAGGGAGGAGAGTTCAGAGTGCGCTTACGACCCTGGTTCCCACTGCCATTGGAAGTCTCAAGTGAGCCTTCGACCCGGACAGGAAATTCAAAGTGTGCCTTTCACCTCTTACCCAGACTGCAAGTCCCCATTTTGTGTTTGTTTCATTGGTGTTTTAAGGTCCTTCAACTATAGAGGTAATTACAGCCCCGTCCACTGCTAGTTCTAATGCAGAGTCTACACAGACACTACGCTGTTATGAAGATCTTGTGTATTAGCAGTATCCAGTGTGCCCAAAGTTCCAAGCGGTCATCCATGCTGGTACTACCTGAGATTGCGCTGCGTAACTTCAGTGATCAGACGAGAACTGGGCGGCCCAACAGATGTGTTTTCCTCTGAATGAAATCGGTTGTATGGCATTTTGATGCAGCTGGCTGCTGACCAAAGCTGCAATCGTAATGCTTATATAAATCGCCGGCCTACTGTTCGTTGGGACACTCCCCCGACGCCAGAGTTCTTTCCCGTGCAATGGTGACAGTGTGCATACCACCACATGGGGCACAGAATGGCCCACGAAAGGCGCATTTGCATTCGGGGCCTCTCTCTCAGAGCGGCTGTACTATGTTGGACACACCAGTTCTCGTCTGATCACTGAAGTGAAGCAACGCAATCCCAGCTAGTGCTGGCATGGGTGACCACTTGGTAACACTGGGCACTGCCAATACCCAAATAGTAGTGTCTGCGCAGACTCTGCATTAGAACTACGCAGTGGACGGGGCTCCAATGACCATTGCAGTTGTTAACCAACACCAACGATGCAAAATCTCCCTCTGGCTCTGTCTCTCATTCGCCCAAGAGGGAGTGAAGAAGATAACCTACCTCGATCCAGTATTGAACCTGGAACCACTGACACAGTCATCGAGCACACTATCTCTTGCGCCATCTAGGAGGGGGATAAACATCTCTTGAGAAATGTTACTCGTTTAAAAAAGAAACGAAAATAAGGCGAGGACAACCTAATCCTCACATTAAATATTTTCGTCATATTAAATATTTAAAATGGTTTCAACTATTCAGTAGCACGCATCTTCACATCAATGCAACACTGAATAATAATCATCCATTAATCGCTTTTCATTTCTCATAAAACTAATCCTAAATGTCAACAACCGGAAGTGACGATTAAAAATTCCAGGCAGCAGAAAATCGCCTGGAATTTTTACAAAAGAAGTTGCCTTTCAACAATTTCGGCAAAAAAAATTCCCTTTTTTTAAAAAATAGTAAGAAAATACACAGAAGAGAAGAGAGAAAAACACGTACCTATTGTCCAATATTGAATTGAAAAAGATGGACATTTAAACTGACCATTGGAAAAAAAAGAAGAAAACTTTGCAAGAAAAAAGAAGAAAAAGCAAACTGACCAAAAATTGAAGATGGAGGTGGCGTGGCACCCAACAACTTTCTAAACTAAGTGGTCAGCAAACAAGGTATTTTATATTTTCTTTAGATACTCTGCCAAATCAATGGTCACTTCTTGTGAGAGAAAAAAAAAGTACTGATTGTCTATCCCCCTTCCAAAGTACCACTTCCGCCTACTCCTTGCTGACCACTCACTCTGCGTCTTCAAGAACAAAGAATGGGCCTCCAAATCAAAAAAGGAAATAAAGGGATGATTCAAAAGGACTTCTTCAAAAGAAAAACAAGATTTCAAAAAAAAAAAACTTCAAATTTTGGAAAATCAGACAAATAAGATTACGTCCACCAAAGTAAGTATATTAAGGGGTCCGATGGTGGTCAGACAAACTGGGCACTTTTAAAAATTTCATTTCAGAGTCTAATAAGATGATGGTCACCGTCTGTCCGACTTCTGAAGGACGAGGAGGAAGAAAGAAACGTAGAACGACGAGGCCACTTCTAACGAAAATTAAAACCATTAGACTAAAACATGACTAACTGACCAGCGGCTTGACCGCCTTGTGACCATTTCACATCCACTAAGACATGCCACAGTCAACTGTCAACTCTCAATGGCAGGATCCACTATCGATGGGCTGGAAAAGACATTGCTAGAAGACCTCAAAAACCCTGAAAACCGGACCAGTCCACGCGTTCAATTCGTTATGACCAACACTTTATGCAAAAGACTTTTTTTACGCGGAGATGAACTGACCGGAAGTACTCGACACGGCATCCATATATATATAATTACACAACTAACTTGAAAGACTCAGGCTAGGCAGATGAAACTGGTTCTGACGTCACCAACCTGCTGCGGACTTATTTCCTGTAAAATTCTCTTGATAGATTATATACTGACCACTGTCCAACAAATCCATAACGTCAATAAATAAACTGTGCAATCTACAAAGGCGGCGAAAGTCCAAAGAAAAATAAGGAACGCACACTTGACCAAAAATTTTCAGTATCAAAATAAACACTCCAGGGCACAAGTCAACAACAAACCGGACAAAACAAACATGCAGGTGGTCATCTCCTCCATTTTTGAAAATTGTGTACATTCCTCTGGACAAACATTTTACCCTTTCCGTCCCCCTTTCCTTCTTCCTTCAACTACAGATTTTGGTTCCCCAGTTTTCTAGTTACTAAATCAATTTAGCGGCCTCAGGATCCTCCAAAAGGCCTAATGGTACCTACTGGTACTGATGAAAAGCCTTGTTCTGGTCCACGACGACCCTTGATGCAGCGGACATGAAAGTGGCTCTCCCTATTGTGCCTTACCTGGGCGACTGTATTGCGTTGGACACACCAGTTCTTGTCTGATCACTGAAGTTAAGCAAAGTAACCCCAGCTAGAATTAACATGGGTGACCGCTTGGGAACACTGGGTACCGGAAATACCCAAAAATCGTCGCATTAGTGTAGTGACTGAGCAGTCTCTGCATTAGAACTTCGCAGTGGACGGGGCTCTAATGACCTTGTAGTTGAAGGGCCCTAACACACAAACAAATCCAATGCGCCTTACCTCCTTTCGTCCCGGATTGGAATCATAAACAGTGTCTACCATGGGAGGGGGTGTGATGCCGTCCTCACTGCACCGAAAAGTACCCTTTCTACATGATGCTCAAGTCACTTGTACCGGACATCACTAGGCCCACGTTTAAATAGTACAGTAACGTTAACCAAATCCACCCCTGATGGGAACGTCAACACTACGAGGAAAAAGACCCCTTTTGCTGATATACGTGGAACTAGGCAGCAACCCCAGATATATGAGCCCGGCCTGCCCAAGAAGGCGGTAAATTACCCTCAGGTGTAAAGAGACTGACGCCATATTAATAAGCTAAACCGAACCCGACCGTTGCACCTGGATGACGCTCACAAGGTCCCGGGACATCAACCGGTCGTCGCACCTGGGGTACGTGCGCAAGGTCCAGGGGAATTAACAGCTGTATAGTAAAATACAGGCTGAGAAACACCAACGCCATCTAGTACCCTTTTTAGTGCTGTTCAAGTGACGTCACGCTCCACAGGAGTTCACTTAGAGAAAAGCATGTTACTAATGTCCACTTAGAGCCTTAGGGTAGTATTTTGTAGAATAAACAAATCAACCACTGGACAACGACCAAAATCAACTAACATTTTAATGGCCTGGGGTAGGGCGAGGAGAGAGAGAGACAGCACTCGCTTGAAAGATCTTGAGTTCAAATCCCTAGCTGTGGAGACCCTTGAGGTCTCTTGTTCCTTCAAAGGGCCTTTGCACCCTCCCACCTCCAAGAGTAAATTCGCATCAAATAAACAAAATATAAAGCGGCTACTTCAAAATTACTCTCTCTTCGAAGAAGGAGGAAAGATGCTAATGAAAGTGCCAGGATCACGTCCCTTGTTTTCAAAACCTGGGGTGCTTCAAACTCATTTCCGCCGCCAAAAATCTGAAAAAGGAAAGAAAACACGGAGGCAGGAAGTAGACGAGGAAAGCAGAGGAGGCAAAGGAGACTCGTAGAAATAATAGCCACTTCCGATTCCATATCGATTCCATCGATTGACCCCTTTTCTCGCGCTTCTGTTTACAATTCACTCGGCTAAACATCAGACATTTCTCTTTTCCAAACATGTCCACCCACCGATGGCACTTCCTGTCAGCTTAGTCCATCTCCCCTCCTTGACCACGCCCTTTCAAGACACTCTTCCTCACCCCGTTCTCCACTGGGCACACAATCACATCATCATCATCATACCCTTATCTCGCCTGTGGCAGGGTCGAATGTGCGGATTCTGACCTCCCACTCCCGCCTAATCCTACCAGGGTCCCATCCACCCCAGGCACTATCATATCCTTTCGTGCAACCTGCTCCCACTGCTTCCGGTGCTTCTAATAACCAGCATCCCTGGGATGGACCTAACGAGCTCCTCCTCCCCTCTTCTCATCACGGGAGCGGCGAATTGCGTTGGACACACCAGTTCTCGTCTGATCACTGAAGTTAAGCAATGCAATCCCAGGTAGTACTGACATGGGTGGCCGCTTGGGAAAACTGGGTACCGCTACTATCCCCAAAATCGTCATATTAGTGTAGTGTTTGTGCCGTCTCTGCATCAGAACTACACGGTGGACGGGGCTCTCATGACCTTGTAGTTGAGGGGCCCTTAAAATCGCCAACAAACAACAACAATCCATCTAAAGACCAGATAAAAGAAACCGCCGGAATTGAACCTGCGCACCACGAACTCAAGTGGCAAGTACGCTACGAGCCGCAAAGCAACTCCGAACCCTTTTCCGGCCTATGACAGGGTCGGGTACCCATCTTATCCTTCTGAATGGACATAGGGCGATATATTGGTAATAGTTTTTTCTGCAGCCGGTTGCCGGCCAAAGCTGCACCCCTAAGCTTACTTATCGTCGGTCTAGTGTTCGTTGCGAAATGCTACCGACGCCAGGGGGGGCGAGCTCCTACACCTGGAAATTTTGCGTCATCTACCCGTTGCATAGTAGAGAGGGTTCTTTTACGTGCAGGTGTCATCGTACACCACACGGGACCTCGGTTTTACTTCTCATCCGGAAGAAGGCACACTCGCGGCCTCTCTCTCTCTCTCGCCCGAAAGAAGCCGACAAACCTTGGTCCAGTATCGAACCTAGAACTACTGACGCAGTTGCCGAGCGTGCTAACCACTACTCCACCGCGGCGGGTAGGTATGCTACGAGCCGATCTACCAAAAATCCTGCTACGAAATATTTTTTTCAAATATTAAAACGAATTACAGCTTATCATTTTAAATAAATGATACAGTATTTTATAGCTGTGCAGCTCTATAATTAAAAGACATAAAGTCAGTCATCCACGAAGAGAGCGAGAAAAAGGAGCACCCATCCAATGGGTATAATTTAATAAATTTACACCCACCCTGCGCTACTGGAGGAGGAGAAGGGGGATAACGAGAAGGCAAAAAAAGGGATGTGTTTAGGGGGGGAATCATTTCTTGGAAGATTTTTCAACTTCCCAAGATGTCTTCTTCTACTTGGTAGCGAACAAATAAATCGATACTCATTCAAATTTCGATATTAATAATGTAACACTGATCACACCTTTGATCGACGTGGACTGGAGCATAAAATTTCAGACGAATGATGACGCTCGGACCGACCGCCTCTGAAGAAGGAAGGGGGAGAGGGGGGAGATAGGGCCAAGACGTGTGTCATTACCTCGAAATAGGAGGCTAATCAGTTGGTTCCCTTCAAGGTTCCACAGATATGTTATTGCCATGTTGAATTTTTCATGAATTTCGTCATCAATTTTTCAACCGTTCAACGGCCGGACAGAGAACGAGGTAGGGGGCGAGGTGGAAGTGCACAGTGGATGTCGGTGAGGGGTGAGAGGTAAGAGGGAGAGAAATTCTTAATATTCTGAAGTTCCCAAAAATAAGACGCCCAAGAATATACACCTCTTCCTCAAAAAGGAAGGGCATGTGGGGAATTTCAAGCATACAAAGAGGGAAGGGGCTAAGAGGTGAAGGAGCACCCTACCCACTGAACAACTGAGTGGTAAGAACACATGGAGAATTTTTGTCCGTCAACAAGGGTTCCTTCACGGTTCCTCCCCCCAACCTAAACGATAAGTCTCTTCCACCACCCAAAAATAAACACCGAAAAATGACTTCACGGGTCACTTTTCTGAAAATGCCCCCAAGTTTGTCCAGAACCGAACCTGGAGAACACGAGCCCCAGAGTCCAGTACATTGAGCTACTCAGACTGGCAAGTGGTGGGACGGGAGCAGAAGGGGTGATTAGAGTTCGTGTGGGGTCCAAAGAGACTGGACAGTAGCGAAAAATACTTGGGAAGGGGGCAGACGCATGGCAAGACGAGCCACCGGACGTCCGAGGCGAGGAATTTGGAGTACTTAACGACAATCCCTAAAGTACCACATCAATGGCAGAGCAACTTCATACACCTGGGGAAATTTTGGCAACCCTGATCGATACTTCATTATAGAAGGGATTTTTCCGTAAAACGGGGTTCATCTCTGAGCCAGTAAAACAGAAACGAGGTCAAAGAGAAGGTTGGGGTTGGAACAGAAGTCATTGGTCAACTTAATGATTCAGAGGTCATCCTGCCCCTTATCATCAAGAGAGACAGTAATTAGAGAGAGAGAATCCTTGATGACCGGTCACGTCACATCGGTCACAAGTCAGATGTCAACCAATCATAATAATATTAACGTTATTAGTGGATCCGAGATGAATAATTTATCAGGTGCCACTCTTTCAACGTGGGACGAGAGAGAGAGAGGTGACAGGATTCGAAGGAGTTAAGGGAGAGAAAGGGCCGGTCTAAGGGGTTAACAGTTCATTTGACAAATCCTTAAAGTAATAACATTCAATAAATTAGGTTATCAAAATAACTCAGTCATGTAGTTATTATTATTTTAATAGTCGCTTCTCTCCCATGTTGACTTATGCCAAACATTTCTAATTAGTAATTTAAAAGTTATCTAAATTAATTATGCACAGGTAAGCAGGTAGAAGTGGGGGCGGGGACGGGACATCCGAAATATACGTAAAGCCAAAAGTCAGTGACACTAGATGCTTCAGTTGGTGCATTATGGGTGCCTCCAGAAAGGTCGCGGTCATTGTGAGCGAAGTGGAGGGAGGGGAAGTGTGAACTTGTAATCTGAGATTACCTGACCTTGATACCGCAGCTTTTGGTTTGATTTCCAATCTGTGTCGACAGGGGTTCGATCCTGGTACCCGAGGTAACTAACCACCGGACGAGCGAGGGGAAAGCCACAAGTTAGCCGCCAGTCCACGGTGATAGAAGTAGAATCAGTGCCTACCGTTTTCTGCGTACCATGTCGCGTACGAGGAAATAAACCCTTTCTATACGAAAAGAGAGGAATAACTTGCATTGGACACACCAGTTTTCGTCTGATCACTGCAGTTAAGCAGCGCAACCCCTGGTAGTACTGACATGGGTGGCTGCTTGGGAAAACTGGGTACCGCTAGTATCCAAAAATCGTCACATTAGTGTAGTGTCTGTGCAGTCTCTGCACAAGAACTATGCTGTGGACGGGGCTTTAATGACCTTCCAGTTGAAGGGTCCTAAAACACCAACAAACAAACAGGAATAACCGAGTATAGGATCGGCCCGAATGCGATGCACTTCTTGAGTTGCGGTGACCCTGACTATGAGTAGATCGATACGAAATTTTGGGAAATATGAGCGTCAACAAATCACCTTCAATATTCGATGCTAAACAAGGTCACTGGGTGCGGGGGTCGCTCCTACCCTCTCTCAACAATGAAAGGGAGCGGCTGTATTGCGTTGACACCTCAGTTCTCGTCCGATCACTGAAGTGAAGCAACGCAACCCCAGATAGTACTGGCATGGGTGACCGCTTGAGAACACTAGGTACTGTTAAGACCCAAATCGTGGTGCAGTGTAGTGTCTGTGCAGACTGCATTAGAACTACGTAGTGGGCGGGGCTCTGATGACCATTGGGTCTCTAATGACCTTGTAGTTGATGGGACCTTAAACTCCAACAAACAAACAACAACTGATGACCATTGTAGTTGAAGGGCCCGAAAACACCAACTAATTAGTGCAACCAAGTTGCGTTGAATGCAGCCACGTTGCACTGGTGCAGACAGTTCTCGTGAGATCACTGAAGTTAAGCAGCGCAACCCCAGCTAGTACTGACATGGGTGGTTGGTAAAGAGCGTTGGGTGCTGCAAATATCCCCTCTCCTACATTCTCCATACCTACCTCCTCATATGCCACGAGCAGCCCCCTGAGGGTTCCACCTGTTATGGCTGCTTGGCTTAGTCCCCAACCCGTTCTTTACGAAATACAGCAATCGCATTTCGGTTTCTATGCCGAAAACAAAAATGAGGTCGTAACAGTTAAAGAGAGAGCGGTATGAGACCTCACCCTGTCCCTGGCGTCTATAAATACCCATCAGACAACTACGAGGTGGACACTAAATAACCAAATTAACAAGCACTAACCATCATTCATGTAAATATTTTCACTTTGTGTACAAGAGAGAGAGAGAGAGAGAGAGTCGGACCGACGACGGCTGCATATTACACAAAATTATAAATAGACCAAAAGTGGACACTTGAAAGGGTTGGCCGGTTTGTCGGACGGTGAGTTTGTTATGCAAAAATTAGAGCTTTCAAGCGAAACAAAAGAGAGAGACCGAGAAACGACAAATAAACGGCATTTCTAAACTATTAAGCTGCAGGAATGTCAAAGTGATTAGACTCCATCCCTCCGCCACAACATTCATTATGAATTATGACTATTTTTCATAGCAACCTGCCAACGACGGGGAAGGGCCCAGGACGAGGCGCACGAGGGGAAGTTCAATCTTTTATATTCACAAACAACAACAACAAATTAGTTTGAGCAAAATGTCAAGTCCTTTGTCATAATTTACGAGAAATATTACGTTTATTTATTAGTATGTGTGTGTCCTAGTCTGCGAATAACAGCCAATGACGTCACGTCATAAACATTCGGGAAAACAAACAAAAACCGCCGCACATTTCGATCAAAACCAAGTCAGATATTAATATAATCCTAATTATAGTAATAAAAGGGGATGGGGTGGAAGAGAAAGGGGAGAGATACGAGGTGGTGGCCGGGCCCGTTTTGGTCGGCAGTTGAAATGATAGCAGGATATTCCATCTTTGGCTACAAAAATGACTCTGGGAGTGAAATCCTGGAAGAGAGGGAAAAGGGAAAGCAACTCCTAATCCTTTTGCCGCCTAGGGTCGGGTACCCTTCTTGTCCCTCTCAATGGACACAAGGGTGGTCTATTGGACAGTGTTTTTGCCAGCCAAAGCTGCAATACCTATGAATTCATCTTACCTCCAGGAGGACACCTGGACCTGGAAATTTTATTAGCAAACTACACCTGCCCATGTAGTAAGGGTTCTTTTCCATGCAAATAGGGCGTCATCGTAAACACCATACGGTAAAGCACCGCCTTTACACCGACGGAAAGCCCTAACGAAGCTCCTCTCTCTGTCTTTCTGTCTCTCTGCCTCTCTCCCTGTCTCAGTCTCTCTCTCCCTCCCTGTCTCAGTCTCTCTCTCTCCCTGTCTCAGTCTCTCTCCCTGTCTCAGTCTCTCTC
>JAAFCE010006668.1:9046507-9086014 GCA_013389805.1 Trigoniulus corallinus
TCCCTCTCCCTCTCGCTCTTTGTCTCTCTGTGTGTCTATGTCTCTCTCCGAGTACCTTGGTCGCTCTCTGTCTCTCCCTGTCTCGGTTTCTCGCTGCCTCTACCTGTCTCTCTCTTTCCTCTTTCTCTTTCTGCCTCTGGCTTTGTCTCTCCCTCTCTCTCTCTCTCTCTCTCTCTCTCTGTCTTGCTTCCTAACTAAGATTATTAAATATTTCTGCAGCCGCTCAACTCAACTGACTGAAATCAGAAAAGAAAAAAGTCAAATTAATGCCCTGGCAAGTTGTCAACATGACTGTTGAGTTGATTTTTTTAAAGATGAAGCCCACCTCTTTTTTTTGATGATTACGTGACATGAATCACTTTTTCCGTCATACACGCCATATTTTTCTCCGTCTACATGCATGTGTTTATTATTGCAAGACAATTTTCTCATTTGAGTTCACTACGTGTATAAATTCCGACTTTTAGATATGAATTGTTACTACCACCACCATTACTACTAGTAGTGCTGCTGCTGTTGTTGTTTTGCACTTGAATTCAAACCAAGAAAAAAAAGAGGCAACAGACAACGTAAATAACAAAGCAAAACCACCAATTTCGAGTCACGGTGCGGAATGTGGCGAGTTCATAAATGATTGATTATGTACCAAAAAATCAAAGGGGTAGTAGGTAGGCAGCAAAGAGGTGTGGACAGCAGAAAGGGGTAGAGGAGCGTATAGCAGAAGCAGTTCCCTGCTCTAAATATTAAATTTCCATCTGATTTCTACAAAAATAAATATTTTAGTATAAAAAATTCTTGGAAAACTATTTTATTAACTCAAATATTTAATATTCTTCAGATAAAAAAAAACAAGTAAAATATAAATTATGATAATAAATAAAACATGAATCGCTGCTTCTCACAACAACTACTGTCATTCAACATGTTAACTGATACCTAAAGACACTGCTCCAGTTTCTTCCGCGCGTGCTCATTCACCGACCAGCCCCACAAGCACACCCTCCAGCACACTTCCTAAAATACCCTGGGGTTGGACATCTCTGGTCCTGGTTCCTCTAATTGGGCCGGTGGAAGAGCAAGGAGTCCATTCATGAATCTGGGGCCATTTTGTGCAGCTTCCCTATCACCCCTGGGAGTCAAATATGTTCTTCAGTCCGACCTCTGTCTAGTAGGCCTACACGAGTACATAAAACCGCACGTTAACTGGTCAATTCATTATTCCAAACCCTTGTTCCTGCCTACGGCAGGATCAAGTACAAATTTGTCCCATCGGAGCCGGGGACACACAGACCAACTGTAAGACTATATTTTGCGGTGCAGCTAGTTGTCCCATGACGTAATGGTTATAGCCTATAATATCAGCCTATTTCCTTCTTTGTGGCACCTTTTCTCCACAGGCTTCAGGGGCAGGCGAGGTTCTACACCTCTACACATGTATAATTTACCTCCGTGTAGAGAGGGTCCTTTTTCCATGCAGTTAGGGTGGCAATGCACACACTCGCGCACGATAGGACACCGGCTTGACTTACCGATTGGGAACGGAAGGCGCACTTTGGGGCTTCTCTTCCTCGCTCCCACGGGTAGGATCGATCCTACAATCAAGGACTCGAGGTTTATAATGTTACCGTCCAACCAGTTTCTGTTTCTGAAATGGACAGACAGGAAATGATGGTCCTGGGTTGACTGCGAGTATAAATATTAGCACTGCGCATGAGCTTTCTATAACGGACTATACAATATACGCGTATGTTGGCTAGAATTTCCAATTTAGAGATTCGCTTCCCCAACCCTAGCAGGGCAAAACGGGCTCGGACAAACACAACAGATTGATAATTATAAGCGACCTAAGCTAAACTCATATTACAGGACGAGAGAGCTGTGAAAATAGAAAAATTTTCCAAGTGTACGAGGTCATCCAGTCTCGAGGGGAACGGAGGTTGATAAATGGCCCTTCAGAGCTGAAAGAGGGACCCCGGACTTAGTCCCCAAACTATTGGATAATCCGTAGAGATTTCAAAGCGCGAAATAGCGTCATGGCACACACAAATCTTTCTGCCCACCTATTTCACCCGTTCTCTGCCTCCCTCCCTCCTCCGGCCCTTTCAAAGCACCCAGAGAATCTAAATGCTAGGGAACTGCCCATTGAGTCTGGACCACCGATCGATCGATTAATATCTAAGTTGCGACTTCCAAAAATACACTTTTTACCACTCTGCCGAATTGCAAGTGACCCTTAATGAACCATCGCGCTCCAATGGCAGCCATTCCTCCTGGGACCTACTTGTTGTTGTTGTTTGCTGGAGTTTATGGTCCCGTCAACTACAAGGTCATTAGAGACCCGTCCACTGTATAGTTCTAATGCATATACTGCACAGACACTACACTAATGCGACGATTATTGGGTATTAGCAGTACCCAGCTTTCCCGAGCGACCACCCATGTCAGTACTAACTGGGCTTGCGTTGCTTAACTGCAGTGATCAGACGAGAACTGGTGTGTCCAACGCAACTCGCCGCTCCCTCTGGGACCTACGACAGGAATGAACAAAAACGTTTAAATGTCGCATTCCGCCTCGAAAAGTGTAGAGGTAGGGCACTTCATTTGTTACTCCATGGTTCCATCGTGCAGCCGGTTGCCACCCGACCTAAACCTGTAAACCTTTGCCTACTTATTGTCAGCCTATTTCGATTCCTGGGGGCTTTTCCGACCTCGGTGGGATGGCAAGCTCCTACACCGTCCCATCAAGGACAGAAGGTGCATTGGCGGCCCCTCTTCCTCTCGCGGGGTAAAGAAGTCTAAACACCTCGACTACCAGGATCGACCCTGGAAGAACGGACGCAGTAGTCCTCTGCTCCACCAAAGGGCCTTTCTAAGGTATTGTATTCCTCCCATCCTTGGCCGACTTTTAAGCAAGTGGTGCAACTGCAATAGGTCGAAATGCAGGAGGTGCATACCGTCAAGTAGATCCGCCCGTCTGTTCCTAGCGCAGAGGGGGTGAATGAGCAGCCCGAGACTGCTATAAGCGGAAAAAAGGGATAGGAAAAAATGATGAGTAAAGTGCTCATCACTTGCATCCATGGATGAGTCACTTTAACACGATTTCTGACATATTCTAAGTTCACGCGTGTTCGAGAGCACGCTCTCAAACATCACAAATCTCACAAACACACACTCAGTTTTGATAGAGTCTAGCAAGATGACCGATCAAACTGTCCACTTTTTATTTTGATTATTAATTTGTGACGCGCATTTTGAAGTCGCCCCCTCCATCACGTCAAGCGTATTATTACAAGAATAAAACCCACCTCTTCAAAAACAATTTCAAAAGCTAACAATTCCGCTCGCACTAATCATATTAAGCATACTTCAAATGCCCTAATTTCGCTCCAAATATTCTCAAAATGGCGGAGAGGAAGGAGAGGGTTGAGAGGGGTCATTTCGTATCTGTGGGCGCATGTGCGAAAGCCCATAATCGAACATAATAACCAGTAGTCAGCTGATATCAAAGAGTACCCCAGCGTTAAATTTGGGAGAGCAATATTTCATTATCATAAACACCCACACACACAAGCACTCCACTAAATCATATCTAGATCATTCGATAAAGTTTCTATAATTACATTTTGATAAATAACCCTTCTAGCGGTCATCTAACTGCAGAATGCTGCTGTTGCCTTATCAAAAACATCTTGCGCGCACACCAATTCTGACAGCACTTATCACATACATGACATATAGAGAGGGTACGCGTGGCCTGCGGTATAACGGGTGACAACCTGGTCCTCTCTGCTCAGCTTGACTACCCCCACATCTCAAATGACTGTAAACAACCGGAAGTATCATAGGATGGCTGGACAATAAATGAATTCCATTTCTGAAAAAAAAAGAGGTAGAGAAGAGAGAAAGGCAGTCTGCAATGCGCAAATGCAAATTACCCAATGGGCGGTCTGGTCAAGCCAAGACCAGTTATTCTGTCCCAGTAGGGAATGAATTAAACATCCTTCACCTGTAGAAGGCCCTTCAACTACAATGGTCATTAGAGCCCCGTCCACTGCCTAGTTCGAATACAGAGTCTGCACAGACACTACGCTGTTACGACAATTTTGGGTCTTAGCAGCACCCAGTGCTCCCAAGCGGTCACCCATGTCAGTACTAGCTGGGGTTGCGCTGCAGCTTTGGTCGGAAGCCGGCTGCGAAAACAAAACACCATCCCATATATCACCCTTAGGTCCATTCTGGATGAGTGCTGGATGAGTTTCAAGGATTGGGAAGTAACCCAGGCAGCCATAACAGGTCGAACCCTTAGGAGGCTGCCCGCAGGAGATGAAGAGGTAGGTGAAAGGACGAAGGAGAAAGGTAATTTGCAGCACCCAACGTTCTTTACCAACCACCCATGTTGGTATTGAAGTGGGCTTGCGCTGCTTAACTTCAGTGATATCATGGGAACTGGTGTGTCCAACGCAACTTGGCTGCACCGCAGAGGGACAAGATGGTTACCGGACCCAGCAATAGACGGGAAGAGGGTTAGGAGATGCTTTAGCCTAGTTACATTTCGTGAGTATAAATAATGAATCCAGTGTGGGCAATATTTCAACAGTTCTCCGCATGATGGCGCACCTGGACCACATCCAGGTCAAAACCCCCCAACAACAACAACGACGACAAAAAAAAACCACGCGAATTGAACGAGAGAGAGAGATTCAGGCAATGAAGAGACTACGACTGCATTTTGTTAACGACATTTTCGTTGGCATAGTAAATATGATTTCGTATCACGCATATTCGCACTTACGTATAAAAATAAATATCGTGATAATAAGTGGTTTAAAAAGTCCAATTTTTATGCTCGTATTAAGCAATAAATTTTATGCCTTTAAAAACAAAATAAATATATTCACGCAGATGTGCCACAGCGCGCCTGCAAATGCAAAAGAGTTGCTACTCAGAAGAGCAACTAAAATTCAGATGAATTGCACACACAGAATGAGGGGGAGAAAAAAGAGAGAAAAGCAGCTATCACAGGTGCAAAAAAAGGGTTAAGGGGAGAAAGCACAGTATATAATCAACAACCCACACAAAAATAAGTTCACGGACCAGAGCGAGAGTTAAAATACGTAGATGTATATAAATAGCCCAATTTTATTAGATGGTTTTTAAATTGCATGTTGCACGACATATGCAGCTACAAATGCGATGACGGTCTAGACTTATTACATGGTAATTAATGACAGGAAGGGAGTGAGGAGAGGGCACATTTTTTTTTTTTTTTTTTTTGGTACAGTGAGGGAGAGAAAGGAGGGCAGAAATAAGGCCTTGTGTGAAGAGTTGAAATGACAATTCATTTACATAAATCTTACGCCGATATCTCGACCGACATCCCATGCGTGTTGTTGTGTGGGTGTTGATGGATTTTTTTTTCTAGGAGAACGAGGGAGGGAAAAAATGCATACAGATTTGGGATCGTCCCATATGAAAACCAGCCCTTCTCCCCTATCTCCCCATACACAAATATATAATCAGAAATTCAATACCGAAAATATATACAGTAAGAGCAAAAAAAAAAAAGATGTGTCTGATAATCGATACAAAAACAGGGTGTCTGAAAATATCTCCTCAATTAAGAGGTGCACCAAATCACTTCTCTCTCTGTGTATGTGGGTCTCTCATTTTCCTCCTGTGGGACAAATGTCGAGAGTGCCACAGGCGCGCCCTGTAGTAGTAGTAGTATTACATAACAGTGAAGCAACCCCCCCCTCCTGCTTATTTCAGAAATCCATTTTTACTACAAATTGATGTAGCAATATAATTACTTGTGCAATGCCGCCTAACAAGGGAAATAACCTCATTATTTACGTCTTTAAAAATACACCAGCTCATCAATCAATAACGTGCGAATTATTTTAACTTCAACTTTATACAGTAAAAATATCTTCATAAAACCCCAACACGTCACGTTTTCATTCATTAAAAATATATTTAAGTATGAAGGAAGGAGGAGAGGGCGAGGGAAGGGGAAAGAAGAAGAGGAAGAGGAGGAGATAGGGTTATAACAGTAATAGCAAATCACGTGGTTTCGATTTCAAACCAAATTATTATTTCATCAATAATAAGTCACACAACAGCAATTTAAGCATTCAACTCTTGATTTAAACACACTCATTTCAAGCCTCATCCAGTCCCCCTCCATTCCCCTTATTCATCCCAGACAGCATCATGTCGTCACTCTTCATTTGCGCAAATTAGCAGTGAAAAGATGAAGCCTTCCAAGTAACACAGGTAATAACACCCACCTTGCTCCAATTACGTCTTTTTTTCCATAAAAAAAAGCATCATGCAGTACCGTCGTGGACAGCAGTTAGCAATCAACTAAGGCACCATCCCGAAATTCGTCAGCAATGTCCCAGGCAGTGATCAAATACGAAACCATCTCGAAATTCACAAGCAACGTCCCAGTCACGGAACGGTTAAAAGATAAAAAGCAACTCCTAACCCTGTTCCCGCCTATGGCAGGGTCGGGGACCCATCTTGTCCCTCTGAATGGAAACAAGGGCGACATATTGGTCATGGTTTCTCTGCAGCCGGTTGCCGGCTAAAGCTGCACCCCTACGTTTTTTTTATAGTCGGTCTAGTGTTCGTTGGGGAATGCTACCGACGCCAGGGGGCGAGCTCCTACACCTGGAAATTTTGCCTCATCTAACCGTTGCACAGTAGAGAGGATTCTTTTACGTGCAAGTGCCATCGTACACCCACACGGGACCTCGGTTTTACTTCTCATCCGAAAGAATGCACACTCGTGGCCTCTCTCGCCTGAAAGAAGCCAACTCACCTCGGTCCAGTATCGAACCTAGAACTACTGACGCAGTTGCCGAGCGTGCTAACCACTACGCCACCGCGGCGAGTTGGAACGGTTAAATGATACCATTACGAAATTTGTGAAGAACATCAGTCACCAACTGAGATGCCATCCTGAAATTCGCTAGGATCGTCCCACTCGTGAGCACCATCCCCAATCCCGAACGCCCCTACGATATTTCGTTACAACCAAATGATGTTACTGGGCGCTTGAAATACAAGACCAGGATCCCCCACTCAGCGTCAAGTTAAATGTCATCGAATTTCTAGATCAGTGTCCTGCCGACGAGAGAGAGAGTGGGCGACAGCCCTTCAACCGATAAAAAGAGACTCATTTCTCATCTCATTTGTTCCTCTTAAACGTCACATTTCAGTAATAGACACCCAATGGCATTTCTATCTAAATATCAAATGAGAAAAATCCCGCAAATTCACGTTAAATATCACATGTTCATTAACTATACAAACCAGCACAATTAGGTCATTTGATTGTGAATTTGTGCGTGTTGTCGATGTCACTAGAAAATTATTTAAATATGAAACCCCCGACGGCGGTGATCATACGAATGACACACTTGTATTCACACGTATATATACATACTACCATAAAACCAAATTGGATGATGTGAAATGTTGCCAATTTGGATTCAATGAGAGCAGCCATTTGACGTTCCCCTCTCACTCTCTTTTCCTCGCAATTCTTTCTTTAGCGCCATTTAGTCACATATGCACTATAACGACCATGCCTAAGTTAAAATGAAAATCTGATTAGTTGGACACAATCTGATTAAGTTCACATGTCCAGGAGAAAACTGATGTGTATGAATGGATAAAAAGTCAGGTTCGGCAAAGAAAGAAAAGAAGGGGTTGGAGACGACAGCTGCAACAACATCAAATGACAACGATGCTCTGAGCTAGAATAGGGAACGAGCAGGATGACGAAGGAAGAGGGGGGGAAAACCTACAAAACATAGAATAGATTTAATCATAACTAATTTGAAAGGGTCCATTCGTGAGGTGCCTAACAATACAACCTTAATCTTATTATTATCAATATAACGCCAAAGACTGACTCCACTATTATGCAATGATGAACAACAATACTCCTGACGTCTATTAGCAAGACACATGAACGGTATGAGGAGCAGATGAGGAGGGCGACTGTATCGTAGCAAAGAGAAAGAGAGATTTATATTTGAACAAAATGAGAGTAACAAGTCTCTCATTTTCAAAGATTACTTACACAATGAGAACAAAGATTAAATGAGCTGAACAACGATAACATATACAAAAAAAGTATTATCTCAACAGAAAAATTCACATATGACTTGATCCTAGAAAGAGGCGAGATGGAGACTTACCGTCAATTAAAATCGAACTCCTGAACAACATCAATAACGAGCACTTAATGAAGAATCATTGTCACTGTCTTTAACTCGCGAATAAATAAATAAATCAAGTAAAAACATTGCGGCCACCGCAAAAGACGAGAAACACTGAAACTTTTTTTCGTAATTAATTTAACAAACAGCCGACATTACGAAAAGAACATTAAAATGGCCGCCACGTTCTTTTTTCTTTCGTACGCAACATTTAAATTTAGAGGGATTCACCAATTACGTACACTCTGTTATTTTTTTTCAGCCGGAAAATGCACCTAAATTGTCACCATTTCTAAATACTGTAGCTTCGAGTGCTGCTGAGGAAGAGGGTTCGTGGACAGACAGAGGTCATCAGATGTATCTACTTTCGCCTTTACGCACACACAGGTTATTTTGTTGTATTGGATTATAATTTATTTTTCTCCCACTTTCAGACTACCTTGGACAGGTAGGGTGTTCTTCTGGATGGCATTTTTCCGCACCCGGCTGCTGACCAAAGTTGCAACCCCCATGCTTACTTATTGTCGGTCTACTGTTTGTCGGGGCACTCCACCGAGCTCGGAGCAACGAATTGCGTTGGACACACCAGTTCTCGCCTGATCACTGAAGTTAAGCAGCGCAACCCCAGCTAGTACTGACATGGGTGGCCGCTGGGGAAAACTGGGTACTGCTAAGACCCAAAAATCGTCGCATTAGTGTAGTGTCTGTGCAGTCTCTGCATAAGAACTGTGCTGTGGACGGGTCTCTAATGACCTAGTAGCTGAAGGGCCCTAAAACACCAACAAACACCAACAAACAACAACAATCCACCGAGCTCCTACACCTGGGAATTTTCCTCATCTACCCGTTGCGTAGTAGAGAGCAGTGACGGATCCAGGATTTTCGTCAGGGGGGGTGAGCTAATACGTGGGGGGGGGGGGGTTGAGCTAAACCTCACATATTATGCGAATATTAGTTTATATGTGCATGGCGGGGTTGCAATCCCAAAAACCCTATCCATGTATATCGAACAGGACTACAGTTCTATTTTTCACTCGACGGTAGGTGCACCCGTGACCTCTCTCTCTCTGGCCCGAAAGAAGGCAACCCACCTCGATCCAGTATCAAGCCTAAACCCCCTGACGCAGTAATCGAGCACGCTACCTCCTGCACCACCGAGGGCCAAGTACTTGAAAGGCGAACGCTGCTGTACATGAGTGGGGCGTCGAGCGGGGATTGACGAGTTGGGGATTTTTTGTTTCCTTGGTGTTTCAGAACCCTTCACCTACAATGGTCATTAGAACCCCGTCCATTGCGCAGTTTTAACAGAGAGTCTGCACAGACACTACGCAATTGACGACGACATTTGGGTATTAGCAGTACCCAGTGTTCCCAAGCGGTCACCCATTCTAGTATAGCTGGGATTGAGTTGCTTCACTTCAGTCATCAGACGAGAACTGGTGCGTCCAACGCAATACAGCCCCTCCACGATGAGCGGGAGACCTGTAGGGAGACAAGCGGGCGTGGAGAACCAGAACCCACAGACCCGACCCGACCCTACCACAGGTATGATGGTGATGAATTCAGAATTGACTGCTCCTTATCTAGCCTCCGGCAAAGGTGGGGGAAGGGACGGTTGAGTCTTTTGTGCGTAGGACACACCAGTTCTCGTCTGATCACTGAAGTTAAGCAACGCAACCCCAGCTAGTACTGACATGGGTGGCCGCTTGGGAAAACTGGGTACTGCTACTACCCAAAAGTCGTCGCATTAGTGTAGTGTCTGCGCAGTCTTTGCATTAGAACTACGCAGTGCACGGGGCTCAAATGACGTTGAAGTTGAAGGGCCCTAAAACTCCAACAAGCAAACAAATAACAAGGGAGAAGGGACATGGAGCGACCCTGCTTATTTTAAACTCAAGTACTTAATACAAATCTAATTAGAAAATGAGGAGGGTAAGGACCTGAAACAGGTAACAGAGGAGAGAAATGAGTCTTTTGATTTTTATGAACAAATGAATCGATTTGGAGTGGTGACAACGACGACGGTAGAATGTGAAAGATGGCGACACCCAGTCATACTAAAAAGCCAAACTAAGCGTTTGACATCATTATGAATTCATATCATTTTTGTATTTATATTTTGCAGTGTTGATTCTTGTTTTTTTTTTCTTATTTTGTTAGGCTTTTTTTAAGTAAATTGTAGCTTCAAGACATGACTATTAACGTCTAGATAATCATATACTGAACCTTCTTATGCATCTATCCAAAATTCTGTAATTGAGTCTATGCATATTTCTTGACTCAATAAAGCTTCATATTCCCAACGCTGCCCTTTGTCTACCTGAACTACTTGCACCCCCTACCTTTCTACTCGTTTTCTTGCTTAATATTCAAATACAGACAAACAGCTTTAACTTTAAATTAGATAGAGCTCTATAAATAAGTTAGCATAATTTTTTATCATCCGCAGTCAGAGAGAGAACGAGAGCGGAAGGAAGGACGGGAAGGGGAGGGGGAAATTGACGATTTTGAGGTAAGAAAAGAAAGAAAGCGGAAGTGGATACGAGATACATAAAAGTAAAAAAAAAAATGATATGATTATATATGCAATTTAAAGACAGATACAAGTTCCAATCTCAATCCCTCTACCTACCCACCTCCGAAAAAAAAAATCCTCATTTTAACGACCACAATTTCAAGTAAGGGTGAAGGAGAGACGAATACCGCTTCTGTGGTGCTATGGGCAGAGACTCTGTAGCTGCGTCACGGATTCTAAGTGCGATTATGGACCGAGGTGGGTTGCTTTGTTTCGGGCGAGCGAGGTGCCCCGAGAGCGCCTTCCTTCGGATGAGAAGTAAAACCGAGGTCCCGTGTGGTGTACGATGGCATTTGCGCGTAAAAGAACCCTCTCTACTTTGCAATGGGTAGATGAGGCCAAATTTCCAGACGTAGGGGGAGCGGTGAATTGCGTTGGACACACCAGTTCTTGTCAGATCACTGAAGTTGATCAGCGCAACCCCAGCTAGTACTGACATGGGGGGGGGGCCCGCTTGGGAAAACTGGGTACTGCTAATACTAAAAAAATCGTCGCATTAGTGTAGTGTCTGTGCAGTCTCTGTATCAGAACTATGCTGTGGACGGGGCTTCACTGACCTTGTAGTTGAAGGGCCCTAAAACACCAACAAACAAACAATTCAGCTGTAGGATCAGGGTTGCAGCTTTGGTCGGCAACCGAGTGCGGAAAAACCACTGTCCAATAGATCACTCTTGTGTTCATTTAGAGGGAAGTCCATCTCAAGCTGTCCCCCATGCTAGTACTAGCTGGGGTTGCGTTGCTTAACTTCAGTAATCAGACAAGAACTGGTGTGTTCACACAATGCAGCCGGTCCCCTGACAAATCGTGAAGGACCTCCACAAGCTCCAATGCTCACCAAGTAGAAGCCTCGTGGAGGCGGCTTATTGCGTTGGACACACCAGTTCTCGTCTAATCACTGAAGTTAGGCAACGCGATCCCAGCTAGTACTGACATGGGTGGCCGCTTGGGAAAACTGGGTACCGCTAATACCCCAAAATCGTCGCATTAGCGTAGTGTCTGTGCAATATCTGCTTTAGAACTACGCAGTGGACGGGGCTCTAATGCTCTTGTGGTTGAAGGGCCCTAAAGTACCAACAAACGAGTCTGGCTCGAGGCAGGTGGCTTTAGTTAGGGCTAGAGGGAAGCTTTAACAGCGTCTGTTTCTTCATCCTGAATAAGGGCTCTACTTTCTGCTTTCTACACGATGAAAGGTAGATGGAAAAAACCGACCACTTTCAGGTTTGGAAACTCTACTGCTCCCGGTGTCAAAAACAGAAGAGGCTAGCAGCTCAATTCTAGTAACTACCATGAAAATACCTCGGTTTTAATGCCTATGGAGACAAAAGCAATTCATGTGATCATCGACTAAAAAATACGATCGTCTTATTTTTCAAAACTCTAAAACCATCATATCCACAAAACACAAATTTGCTTTCAAATCCATTGAGAGAACGAGGAGGGGGGGGGGCAGAAAGGCAGACAATAATAAAAACATTCCACAACTTCCAAAATTCAAATAAAAAAATGCTGTACATTATCGATTACAATGCTCAAAATCGCCTACTTCCTGACTCGAACCACTCTCCTTCATAACCCCTTTAGTTATGAAAACATGTGGAGATGAAGGAGGGGGAAGGGTGCTGGTGGTGCTGGCAGAATGATGCTCTTAAAAATCTCATTTTAAAACATGACTGGCACACCGGAAGTGTAAATAGAAAATGCAGCAAACAAATTTCCCTCCTTTGACTACTTAATCGTCATCATCACTTACTCTCTGTATAGAAAGGGGTGATTTCCGTGCAGTTGGAGCGACATCTTCACAGGGGGGGCCCAGGGATTTACTGCTGTCCATCTGATACAAGACGCACTTTGCGAGTTTCCTCTCACATTTACCAGTTTCAGAATCGACCATACAACAACGGATTCCAAAAGTCAAATACGCTAGCTATTCAACGGTTCTTACTATGGTTGACCTGAATAAGGGCGGTGTAATCACTATCATAGAATCAGGCTATAACAGGATCGGCCCAAAGACAGGACAACTCTGACATCCTCCGTAAATGAAGAAAACAGATATGTTCATCTTCTCCGAATGACAGTCGTGCTATGAGTGATTGCCATTGCTTTTCAATTCAGGGGCAACAACAAGTGCACTTAACTTTACCAACTGCATCATGAATTACTGGTTCGAGTCAAGCTGGAGACGATCCTTTCATTGAAGCTAGGAACCCCATGCATGTGGTTGTTAGCCAAAGGTTGAAACACTGCCTTTGGACAGATGTTTATTTGGGTGTAAACGTCAAGATCATTTTCAAACTCCAGTAAGGGAACTTGGGGCGATGTCCACTACTTGTCGAATTTTGCTTGTTTGTTGATGTTTTAGGACCCTTCAACTACAAGGTCATTAGAGCCCCGTCCACAGCATAGTTCTTATGCATAGACTGCACAGACACTACACTAATGTGACGATTTTTGGGTATTAGCAGTACTCAGTTTCCCCAAGCGGCAACCCCTGTCTGTACTAGCTGGAGTTGCGTTGCTTAACTTCAGTGATCAGACGAGAACTGGTGTGTCCAACACAATTCACCGCTCCCTCGAATTCTGCTGACAGGCATATTTCATTTCCGTGTAAGAAGGGTTCTTTTACAAGCACTCATCACACTGAAGCCACTGCTTTAGTTTCCATCCGGCGGAAATACACCTGCGGGAACTATCCTCTGCACCTTTCGTCCAGAAAGATGCTATCAATCACGTTGGCCAGGATGGAACCTGCAACCACGAACTCAAAGCGTCAGCGAGTTGGATACAGTAGTGATCCTTCCCTTAGGGATCTCCTTCCCAAAATGTAAGAAACGAAATGAAAGTTTCGGTCCTTGTACTTCAGTTTTTAAAAGGGTCGACCCTGTCCAGTGATGACCCTCATACGGATTTTCTTCCCGAAATGTAAAAGATGCAGGTGGAGCTTCTGTCCTTGTCGCACATCCGCATTTACCAGGCTCGGACCTGTAGCAATGGACTCAGGAAATAAACAGATTACTACTGAGGTACCGAAACTGGCCTGTAGACCCCTGTACCCACTGCCGAAATTCGCATAAAATTGCTTCAGGCCTTTCTTCCGCTCTTAAATAGGGTTAAATAGTCAGGGAGAAAGAATAAGGGGCAAAGTAAAGGAGATGAGAAATAGATTTTGACTTCAATCCTTTTCTTTTCCCCTCAGCTGCACCCTTTCATCCCTTCACCCCTCTGAGTCACCTCAACAATTTATTACAAAATCCCAAATAAATTTTCGACCTCGGTTTCTTGTAAATTATATACCCATAATAAGATAGACTTTACAAATAAAATTTCCTTCTTACTCACTCGTTTACATCAAATGCGACATTTGTATGTGCATACAGAGAACCAAAAAACATCGTAAAAATAACACATGCAATGATACGTGTAAGTCGCCTATTCCCCGAGTCCAAAAAAACGGGGCGAGGGAAGCAGAGAAAGGGAACCCCAAGCGGGGGGGGATACCAAGGGTGAGACTAAAGAAAGGAAAGATCAAGGGAACCAAGCAAAGCGGAAGACAGGAAATAAACCAGCACTTCATGCGCATTTTCTTAGTAAATTTTAAGTAAAATTGATGGCAAACACAGCCCTTTTACACTCTCTGGAATATAGATGACTAGATTACAATTATTTATGGAGTGCAGCCGTTTCCCTGGTCCACATCTTTCAACCCTTTCTCTCTCCCCAAATTTAATCGCAAGCACACAGTCCCTCCTCCCCTTGCCTCTTCCTTGTCGCGCCCAAATATTCAGATCCAATACATATGCACTGAAATGTGCTTTGTTGGGAAAAGTGAATCAGTTACCGATTTAAACAACTTCCTCCCCACTTCCCCTGTCCTGAACCCAAACCGATTTGCCCAACCCTCGTCCCTCCCTCAAGATCAACAGTAGTACCAATCTCGTGACTTCAGGCCTTAGTTCGAGCCTGACAATCATTTTTTTGCCCTGTTCCACAAAATACCAGCGTTACAAAACTCAGTACCTGTATAACGTCCCAAATCAGAATGGTGCGTAGTCTGATTTGGGATCGTTTTTAAAATGTACCAAAAAAGTGTTTAAAAACAACAGCTCACCGTTCCACCAATAATTACCCCTTCGATACACGTTTTTATGCTTCCTTTTTCTGAAATTTTCACCGAGCTACTCGTAAAAGAAAGGACTAGCCTCGGTGGCGTAATAGGTAGCGTGCTTGGTAACTGCGTCAGTGGTTCTAGGCTCGATACTGAACCGAGGTGAGTCTTCCTTCGGACAAGAAAGATGCCCCAAGTGCGCCTTCCTTCAGATGAGAAGTAAAATCGAGGTCCCGTGCGGTGTACGATGGCATTTGCACGTAAAAGTGCCCTCTCTACTATGCAACGGGTAATGAGGCAAAATTCCCATGTCTTAGAGCTCGCCCCCTGGTGTCGCGTTGATGGTGTTCCCCAATGAACAGTAGACCGACGATAAATAAGCATAGGGGTTGTAGCTTTGGTCGGCAGCCGGCTGCAGAAAGACACCGTCCAATCGATCACCCTTGTGTCCATTCAGAGAGAGACAAGATGAGTACCCGGCCCTGCCAAAGGCTAACGGGTTAGGAGTTGCTTGCTTTCCTAATCGTAAAAGAAGGCTGGGCAACCACTGTCCACGTCATTGTTCTTGGAGTCTCAATATCTTCAACCCTCCCTTCTATTCTTTCTGTTGCACTGTTCTACTTATTCTGTCCATGTGCTGCCTTCTGTTTACTCGCTTTCCAACTTCCGCTCTTTCTGTCCTTCTACTTCTGCCTTGTGGTCTACCTTCTGCTTTCCCACCTCCACTCTGCTTATTACTTCTCCAACTTCCACGTTCGCATTATGCCTTCCTTACTTCCGTTGTGTTTTTTTTTTTACTGTTTTCTTACTTTTCCTTCCCTCATGTTTCTCACTTCCGGTCTGCTGTCTGCCTTCCAGCTTCCACTTTGTTTCCTACATTCTGTTTTCTCCACTTCTTTACTTTCTGCCTTATGTCCTCTCACTTCCGGTCTATTTTCTGCCTTCCAACTTCCACTTTGTTTTCTGGCTATTTGTTGTTGCCTTACTTGGCCCCACTTCTAGTTTATTGTCTGTCGTCCGTTTCCCCACTTCCGTTCTGTTTCCTGCCTTCGAACTTCTATTAATTTTACTTTTAACCGTCTGCCTTCCTTCTGTCTGGACTACTTCTACTCTTCTTTCTGTTACTCTACCCTTCCAAAGGCTGTTGAAATCGTATAAGAAAGGCCTCCTTATCCCTGCCACAGGCGGAGATAAGGAAAGGCTGTTAAAATAGTGAATAGTTAAGACATACCTTAGACCTCAACAAATCACATCGACAGAAGGAAGGGGGCCGCTTATTGCGTTGGACACACCAGTTCTCATCTGATCACTGAAGTGAAGCAACGCAACCCCCAGCTAGTACTGACATGGGTGGCCGCTTGGGAAAACTGGGTACCGCTAATAGCCAAAAATCGTCGCATTAGTATAGTGTCTGTGCAGTCCCTGCATTCGAACTACGCAGTGGACGGGGCTCTAATGACCTTGTAGTTGAAGTGCCCCCAAATCACCACCAAGGAAAAAAGACAGGAGCAAGAGAGAGAGAGGTGGAGGGTCTGGTTTTAGACAAAGCCTTTGAACGGGACAGTGGGTAGGTTCCACAGTATGCATTCCAAGACCAGAAATTTTAATTTTCTTTCTTTCCCCTTAAACAAATTATCGATTCCCAAATCTTTTTCGACATACTTTTAATCGAGGGGTAGAATTAAGCGCAACGTCTTATTATTGTTTAAAGGCCTATAGCTCCACTTTACCCTGCCCTATACCGACCTACCTTGTCAACCCTCGCGAATTTACTTCTTTAAAATGCTTTTCTCGGCAAGAAAATTATACATTTCTTCACTTTGCAGTTTTCTAATCAGAAATCGAAAACATTAACAATACTCCTACCAGACTATAATTATTATTATCATAATATTGATTATATGAACAAGAAAAATGAAAATTATTATTATTACCATGGTGGTTATATCAAAATTGATTTATAAATAAAATACTAGGGATATGATAAGGTGAGAAGGACAGTGTGTGAGAGAGAAGGGGGAAAGAAAGAGTCCCAGGGTAACAATTTGATAACAGATTGCTGAACACAGTATAAATCCCTTACAAAAACACTTTTTTTGAAAGCAATTTCATTTTAATCTACAGTGAGAGAGATTTCTACCATCCTGAAAGATGGGTGCCGTCCTGTCCCGTCCCCTTTCCTCTTTCCTTCCGTCCTTTCCCCCACTGATCCGTGTTTTTGCTGCTGAATTTTCAATTCTTAGAAGCGCACATTTAAACACAATCCTTTCAAAATACAGGCACATTACAAGCACAAGTGAAAGTCCTGTGGTGCGTGTTTACGTAATTCAACGTGCAGATTACACTTTTTTCAACTATTTTCCCTCTTTTCTCTCTCATTTTTGTTTTCTTTAGGGAGATATTATCCTTATCTATAGAACGAATATTGAAATTGAATCCTTTATACGGTCGACAACTTTCTTACCAACTTCAAAATCTCCAGTGAAATGAGGTTAAAATTAACTGTTAGTAGCTAACAGAGGGAAGAGGGACAGAGAGAGAGAGATGCCTATTCAACAGATCTCAGATAATTTCTTTAAAATTTCACCCTTTAGCCTTCAATTTACTTAAGACGCAACAGTTCAACATGGTGCACTTCTTTTCAGTCTTTCCTTGTTGTTTGTTGGAGTTTAAGGTCCCTTCAACTACGAGGTCATTAGAGACCCGTCCACTGTATAGTTCTAATGCATAGACTGCACAGACACTACACTAATGCGACGATTATTGGGTATTAGCAGTACCCAGCTTTCCCGAGCGACCACCCATGTCAGTACTAACTGGGCTTGCGTTGCTTAACTTCAGTGATCAGACGAGAACTGGTGCGTCCAACGCAACTCGCCGCTCCCTCAGTCTTTCCTCACCGCAGTCCAACTGACTGCATCGAACTCGGTCACCTGACCTTCACTAACGGGTTTGCACCTCATTCACCCGAGAATGTCTTTTTTTTCGTTTCGTCGTTGTTTTAGGGCCCTTCCGTTACAATGGTCATCAGAGTCCCGTCCACTGCGGGAGCGGCGAATTGCGTTGGACACACCAGTTCTCGTCTGATCACTGAAGTTAAGCAGCGCAACCCCAGCTAATACTGACATGGGTGGCCGCCTGGGAAAACTGGGTACTGTTAAGACCCAAAAATCGTCGCATTAGTGTAGTGTCTGTGCAGTCTCTGCATCATAACTACACGGTGGACGGGGCTCTAATGACCTTTGTAGTTAAAGGGCTCTAAAACACCAACAAACAGCAACAATCCCGTCCAATGCGTAGTTCTAGTGAAGAGTCGGCATGGATACCAGGCTATTACAACGATTTTGGGGAATTAGCAGTACCCAATGTTGACCCAAGCGGTCAACTAATGTCAGTTCTAGCTGGGGTGTCGTTTCTGAACTTCAGTAATCGGACGAGAACTGGTCGCTCCCTACACACGAGAATGTTGCCATGTACAGAAGGGGTGTCAAGCGGGTAGCTCGCGGGCCCGCAAGCTGAACGAGAACAGTCGCAAGTGCTTCCCTTTTCTCCTTCTGTCCAAAATGTGAAAGTATAAGCCGTGTCCATCGCATCCCCTTTTTTATACCGTTGGGGCACACGAGTGACCATCTGTCCGACGGTATTTGTAGGTCTTACTCAGGGGACTTGTAACTTAATGCACCAACCCCTTATGCCAGTTCGTCAGGAGTGGGGACGGCGAGCGCCTATACCTGGAAATTTAGTACGGGGTCTTTTACATACACATGACACCGTGCACACCACACGAGGTCACGACTCTACCTCGTCCGAAAGCAGCCACCCATCTAAGTACAGTGTCGAACTTGAAATCACTAACGCAGTAGTCCACAGCACTATCTATTCGCCACTTAGGCGGGTCAAAAATGAAGGGTCCGGCGTAGTACGTTGGACACATTAGTTTTCTCGTCTGATCACTGAAGTGAGCAACGCAGCCCCAGCAAGCATGAGTGACTACTTGGGAACACTGGGTATTGTATAGACACAAAAATCGTCGTCACAGCGTAGTGCCTGTCCAGACTCTGCAGTAGAACTCCCCAGTGGACGGGGCTTTAATGACCATTCCAGTTGAAGGGCCCTAAAACACCGCCCAGATCGAGGTGGGTTGACTTCTTCGGCCTCTCTTTTTCCTGACCGTTGTAGTTCACGGGCCCTAAAACACCAACGAAACTAAATGGGTGGCCGTCGCATTAGTGTAGTGTCTGTGCAGTTTTTGCATAAGAACTATGCTGTGGACGGGGCTCTTAATGACCTTGTAGTTGAAGGGCCCTAAAACACCAACAAACAAACCAACGAAACTAACAAAATCAGAGTAGAAACGGGTATCTAGATTTGGGACAGTCGAATGGCACGTGGCGTGAATCACGGATTTATTGTTCTTTAACCTGCAAGCAACTTAAAGAAAATCAGCTGACCATAACATTAGTAGCTAGAGAGAGAGAGAGAGAGAGTCACCTCGGTCACCTCGAACCCCAGGGAACTCAGGACAGAAAAAAAAACACAACGACCTAATCTCCTTTACAAACACACAACGACTTCTTCGCAGTCATCAAAGGCGAATAAAATACCATTTTGTTTTTGTATTTCTGGATGCGACCCAAAAAACACCAACAAGGGACAGATGCACTACAACCACCTCCATCTTCGTCCCACTCACACTGTCCCCCCCCCCCTCCTCTTTCTCTCTATCTCTCTACCTTCTCACAAATATTGAAGATGTGACTGATTATATTTTTAGATTGATGTATTGCGTGCGTCATTATTACAAATACTTAATATTTCTCACGAATGAAAAATGGATTCACGGAGATAGGTAGGGACCCCTATTCAACTTCGCATAGATGCATGCCTTTGGCGTGAATGTGTGTGGGCGCACAGTTCGCTATGAAACCGTCCCCCTCCCCAAAAAACTAGCTTTTTTATTCATATGCATATTTGTATATATATATATATAGTGAATAAAAACACACAAAAATAGCTACACTTGCATAGGCAGGGCCATGTGACAAACACATCCACATCAGCACAGTATCAATTGTTAAATAAAACATGGCACTCCCTTGAGGAGGACGAGGAGGAGGAGGAGGACGAGGACAACTAGATATTCGTCATTTATTTATATAAAATACAAAATAATTAAAGCCTATTGCATGAAGTGAGAGTAGGAGTCTACCAAAAGTGCTGAAAATAAAAGCGAGATGTGAAAATGCAGAGAGAGAGAGAGAGAAGGAGAGGGAGGGGGGCCCTTTCCTCTTCGTACAGAACCGAAGCACTGTCTTTTGGTATTGAAATCCGGGAGAGAGAGAGAGAGAAAGGACAACAATCTATTCATCGGCGTATTATCCCGTTGCCAGAACTCAGAGCCCTCCCTCCCCTTTTGCATTGAACTTCAATTAAATAGCAAGCATCTAGAAAATGATGCCTTAATTTAATTAGGATAAGAAAGTGTAAAAGTAGTCTCTACGGAGAGACATTTGCCGAGATGATGTGCTCAAAAATTTAAATATGAAACACACAATGGAGATTTCAAATTGCACTTGAGTAGGAGAGAGGAGAGAGAAAGAGAGAGAGTGAGTGAGTGAGTGAGTGTGTATGCGTGAGTACAGATCAGAAGAAAACTCCTTTTTTTACTCCTCCCTTACGTCGTCTCTCCATCGTGGGTGTATAGAAATGTGTGCATGTTGTGTTTAGATGTACGTACCCATATCGTCGTTGTCGCGTGGTAAAAGGCGGTTTTCAGCTCCGCAACTGTTATGAAAGAGGAGAGAGAGAGAGTTTTGCAAATTATTCAAATTAAAAAAAATACCTCGTGATAAACACGCCATTTAAAATTCATTACGTCGTCCTCCTCCTCCTCCTTCTCCATCTTTGTTGATAACGACTTCATTCTTCTTTCCTCTCTTGTTTCTTCCGTTGCACTCTATCTTCCCCCACTACCTTCCTTCTGCCTTATCCCCATCCCCAAACCGACCACAACTACAGGGGTAAATTGGAGTAGTACACACACAGACACAGAGAGAGAGAGAGAGAGGGAGAGAGACGTCTCCAGAAAAAGTCAAAACCTATAAGAAAATTACACACACCAGGTAGATTAGTCTAACACACAACACGTCTACTCACATATACACTGCTGCACGGTGATGCGATTAAATTTAATCATTTCAAAAGGATCTTCTCAAACACACAAAAAAAAAGAACCTAATAAGCCAAAATAATAACGTGACTTAAAAGATATTACTGTAATACATCATTCCTAACTAAAACAAAACCTAACTTAACTGGAACAGAAGCAATAGCTAGTTATGTATTAAGCGGGACAACGAAAGTTATGATTACGCTTAATTAAACTTACAAGGACACATGGCCACCCGGCAACAGTTTCCTTCGTTTCACATTCTGCTCTCCATCTTC
This sequence comes from Trigoniulus corallinus, assembly GCA_013389805.1. Classification (NCBI taxonomy): domain Eukaryota; kingdom Metazoa; phylum Arthropoda; class Diplopoda; order Spirobolida; family Trigoniulidae; genus Trigoniulus; species Trigoniulus corallinus. Next base: position 9,067,869 of record JAAFCE010006668.1, read on the forward strand.
TTTCCTCCTAAACATTTTCTTTAATGTCTACTATCTTGCTGAACGACGACACTAGTTATTTCAAGTTATATTCACTAGTTAATTTCATCCTTAATTATAGTTAAACATATCTTGTTTGCAGCTACCATATTTTTGGGATTCGAAAAACAGAGTAGAACGCAACAAAAGAAGACCAGAACGATGCTACGTCACCGCAGCTACAGCACGGTACACGTGCCATGGTTTGAAACATCTCGAGACACAACTTGTAACCCTCTTACCGCCAATGGCAGGGTCGGGTAGCCATCTCGTTGGTGTTTTAGGGCCCTTCAACGACAAGGTCATTAGAGCCCCGTCCACTGCGTAGTTCTAATGCAGAGACTGCACAGACACTACGCTACTGCCACGGTTTTTGGGTATCAGCGGGACCCAGTTTTCCCAAGCGGCCACCCATGTCAGTGCTTACTGGGGTTTCGTTGCTTAACGTCGGTGATCAGACGAGAGACACTTGGTGTCTCCAACGCAATATAGCCGCGCACCTCGGTCCAGTATCGAACCTGGAACCTGGAACCACTGAGGCAGTGGTCGAGCACGCTTTCTCCTGCGCCAGCGAGGCGTGTCATCCTTACCATAAAGTTGGATTCTTTTTCGTTGATGTTTTAGGGCCCTTCAACTACAAAGGTCATTTAGAGCCCCGTGCACTGCGTAGTTCTAATGCAGAGACTGCACAGACACTACGCTACTGCGACGTTTTTTGGATATTAGCGGTATCCAGTTGTCCCAAGCGGCCACCCATGTCAGTACTAGCTGGGGGTTGCGTTGTTTAACTTCAGTGATCAGACGAGAACTGGTGTGTCCAACGAATTAAGTCGCTCCCTACCAGTGGCGTTCCGAGGGTATTCTGCCCCCCCGGGGACAAAGACCGAAATCTGCGCCCTCTAAACTTAATCCGAACCGCATTTTTGCACTCCCTGTCTTCTGCGCCCGGAGGCATCTATTACCCTTCGCCCCCCCCTCGTTACGCCTCTGCTCCCTACTCATTTTCGTCCCTCTCAATGGACACATGGAGGATCTAGTGGACGTTATTTTGACGCAGCCCGCTACCGATCAACGCTCCAACTCCTATGCTTATTTATTGTCGGTCTATTGTTTGTTGGGGTACTTCGCCAGAGGACGAGCTCCTCTCTCCTCCGACAGAAACCAACCCACCTTGATTGAGTATCGAACCTAGAACCACTGACGCAGTAACTCTGAGTAACTGAGGCGGGTTTGGGAACCAGCTTGTTCGTTCGAGTCCCGAAATACTACCACTTGACAGAGCACGAATTCGGCTTGTTTTTAATCTTTTGCAAGCATAGAATAGAAAATATAGTAGGGCCTACAGTAACTAACAAGGATAATATCATCATCATCGTCATCTTACCCGTATCCCGCCTGTGGCAGGGTGAGGTCTGCGGGTTCTAGTCCTCCACTCTCGCCTATCTCCCACCAGGTCCCCACCCTCCCCACACACTACCATATCCATACCGACAGCTTGTTCCCACGTCTGTTTTTGTCTCCTCCTACCCCGGGTGTTCCCAACCACCTGCATTCCTGAAATGGACCTAACGAGCTCCTTCTCCCCTCTTCGCATTACGTGTCCACACCACCTCAACCTACTCTCCCTCATTTTTTCCGCGATGTCCCCCACCCACAGGCTACCTCTAATATACTCATTCCTAAATATCAGCTCTGTACACACCGCTCATATGCTGCAGCATTCGCATCTGGAGGCTCCCCCTTCAGAGCGCGACTTTCCCCCGAATGTTGCGCAATGAGGTACCATGTCACGTGCACACAAGAGCCATTTTAAAGATTCCTTCAAGGATGAAACGCCTGAAAAACGCTGCTCTGAACAAATAAACTGGAGTTCTCGATCATTTTGGCATTGTCAATCTCAGCCCCACGGGCACACGGCTACAAGAGGAACGTGACTAAAGTTACCCTTTCAGAGTCAAGGTTTGAATCATAAACCGAAATTGTAACTGTAGAAGAAAATAACAATGAAGACGATAAAAACACCAACTTCACTTACGGGAAAGGTAAAGGTCAGTGGCGTCACTAGAGGGGTGCGGGCCGCACTGGGTGACAAAACTCGCACAATGAGAAATGGGGTGACACCAAAGCAGGAGAAGCGGCTTTTTTCGGGAGAGGGGGACCGCCAACCCTAGCGACGCCACTGGTAAAGGTTGAGCATAAAAAGTCTATTTTTGGGTACCCATCTTTGTCCCTCTGAATGGCCACATGGGCGATCCATCGGACGGTATTTTGACGCAGTCGGCTCCTGACCAAAGCTGCAACTCTCATATTTATTTATTGCCGGTCGATTGTTTGTTGGGCCACTCCGAGCTCCTCACCTGGGAATTTCGTCTCATCTACCCGTGGTATAGTCGAACCCGCCTCAGTAGCACAATTGGTAACGTGCTCCATTTACTGCGCCAGTGGTTCCAGGTGCGATACTGAATCGAGGTGGGTCGACTTCTTTCAAGCGAGAGATGCCCCGATGGCGGCTTTCTACAGATAAGAAGTAAAACCGAGGTCCCGTGTGGTGTACGATGCCATTTTCACGTCAAACAACCCTCTCTATTGCGCAACGGGTGGAGGAGTCAAAATTTCCAGGTGTAGGAGCTCGTTCTGGCGTCGGTGGAGTGCCCCCAACGAACAGTAGACCGACGATAAATAAGCGTAGGAGTTGCAGCTTTGGTCGGCAACCGGCTGCGGAAAAACACTGCTCATAAGATCATCCTTGTGTCCATTCAGAGGGCCAAGAGGAGTACCTGACCCTGCCGTAGGCAGGAAAAGGGTTAGGAGTTGCTTTTTTGTTACCCGCAGCATAATGGAGAGGGGTTCTTTTACGTACACCACACGGCAGAGCACCGGTTGTATTTCTCATCATACGGAAGGCGCACCCGGGGCCTCTGTTTCGGGATTCTGTTACGTGCAGTGGTGACATCGTACACCACACGACAGGGTACCGGTTGTACCTCTCATGGAACGCAAGGTGCCAGGGCCGGCGTGATGGCTGTGGGAACTGTGCGACGGCGCATTTAGAGAGTCCGCGGGGCCCTCTCTGAGGTACACATTTTTAAGTACCTTTCATATAAGAGAAGTACAGGGTATAATGCCTGGTTCCGTATACCCACGCGCTAACGCTATTACCGTTGAATCAGACGACACAGCACAGAAAATGGTGACGTCACACTGCTACTTGGGGCGCCGCAGCGCAGCTATGCGTGACGATAGTTGAGTTGACAGGTGGTCAACTCACATAGCGTCCCGCAAGTCACGCTGCGTTCTGATTGGCTGGCGGTTGAACTGTCTGCTTGAGAAATGGCGGAGGATAAACTAAGACGTGACGGCGGCATGCCGTGACTCCAAATAAAGCGCTACACTTAAGGAATTGCGCTGGCGCTCCTTCATAACGCACTAGCACAAAACGTCATCAGTGGCGACATGATTAGCGTTGAAGTGTGGTGATACGGAACTAGGCATAAGAGTTGTATTGGGGCCCCGCATCAGTATTTGGCACAGGGCCTCGCAAAATAAAGCGCCGGCCTTGCAAGGTGCACTGCGGCCTCTCTCTAGCCCGAAAGAAGCCAACCCAACGCGATCCAGTATCGAACCTAAAACCACTGACGCGGTCATGAAGCACGCGCGCCACCGAGGTGGGTAAAGGTTGAGTACAAAAAGAAAGAAGGAAGGAACGTCGCATCGCGTTCCAAAGCGTCGTTGCCGAAGCGCGTTCATCGAACGCCAACGACAAAGAACAGTTTGAAAAAGAGAACGACGGAGAAATTTGCTAGAAATGAACAAAAGTTTTTTGGTATCTTCCGTAAATTAGGACTAAAATCGATACGATTTATTACAGACATTGTAACGTAAGGTATATATAGTCTTTCTATCTAGTTGAAAACGTAAAAAGAAATTTAAAAACTTGTCTTCATTCCTCCTAATTCCTAACCTGTAAATTCGCTCTTTAACCCTATTTGCATAGTAAGAAATTCCGAAAGCAAATTACGGCACCGTTTCTTTCGTCTCTCTCTCTCTCTTTTTAAAGACGATGACAACAACAACAACAACAACAACAACAACAACCAAATCACATCCAAACTAACTTCACAGAATATAAATCAGAAGAATTTGAGTAGAAAAATTTCAGTAGCGGAAAGCGTTTTTATAATCAATGAACTCCAACCACATTTTCAAATTGAAAATCAAGTTCAACTCTACAATAGAAGAAAAGAGGAGTAGGTAGAGCAAGTGAACGAGCAAAGAGAGAGAGAGCGAGCGAGGGAAAAGATAGAGTGGAAAGGCACGTAAACATTTACATGGAAACAAGGTGAGACGTTACTAACATTCAAAATGGACTATTTCTTGAAGAAAAGAGAGAGATAGAGGGTGAGTTTTCGAAAAAGAGAGATGGCAACGAGGAAATTTTCGCCAACGAACAACAACAACAACTTTCGACTTAAAAACTCATCCTATATGCTAATCCCACAAGTGCGATTGGCATTATCATAATCGCATGTTTGCGCTTCTTATCAACATTCATAATCCCTCTATTCATTTTTGTACCAAATGCATCTAAGTAGGAATCATTTGCATTGAGACAAAAGCAAACACCCTTCCACTTCCTTCAACAAAATTCAAAAATAAAGCCGAACAACCAACCACCCGTCTCTTCACTCGCTCGCCTCCTTCATCGCACACACTGAAAGGATAAATACTACCCTTGGTTTCACACTAAAGTTCACTCGACCAAATGCACTTTCTTTCATTTCTCCTTATGTACCAAAAACGAAACCACCAATCTGACCCTTCCTTCCTCCTTCTCCTCCTCCTCCTCTCCTAATCTGTCGACAAGAAGAAGTGGACAAGAACTTGATATTTAAACTACAGGTATCTATGCTCAACAGATTTTTGAAAAGAAGCAGAACAACCCCGATTAAGTCAGCCCACTTGTGTACTAACGTCTTTTTTTTTATCTACTCTTATCAACAGTCCTGATGTCGTCTTGAACTCCAAATGCCACACGCACACACCACACCACCACCACCATCCTCTTGCTTTTCATCGGTTATTGAATAGGAAGATACTTTTTCACCGGAAAGAAATGCGATTCTTAGGTTTCTCATTCGAGACGTACGACATATGCGTAAGAAGATAACTGTAATAAAATATTCATTTCTTATTCCAAAATAGTGATTTGAGACAAATGATCTGCAGTTGTCTGGTTTTTTTTTGTCTTTTCCGTTGTCTCTCACCCTCACCCTTTCGATCTCTCCCTACCTCTGTCTCTCCCTCACAGAAATGATGTGTCCTTTGAAAACTATCAAGTTGCACAACAACGGCCACGACTCTCTCTAATGACCATTGTAGTTGAAGGGCCCCCCCCCCTCCCCTAAAACACCGAAGAAACAAACACAACGGCCACAGGACAGCCAGAGGATCAAAGTGGTCAAAAGACATTCCTAATTGTGACCGAAATCCGCCATTCAGAAATATATCAGTCTTACCCCTTTAAAACCCAGTAGAGATCTTACCGTCAAGAAGAAGAAGAATCTAATAGCAAAAGTCGATTATCAAGACGGGGTACAACTGCAACGCCAAGTAGAAATTCTCTTTTCTGTCTCTTCAAGAAATAAGAGCTGAAATTTCTAAGAATCGACAGAAATATTCATGGTAGACACTGACGCGCGCACACACACAGCCGCACCGAGAAAGCAAGACACCGACACCAAGAAGTTCAAATTCAAGGTAACATTTCTGTTGCGATGACTTCCACTTTCCCCCTTACGTTTGTCTTTTGGTTGTTCTTCCATGTTCCTCAAGACCCACAAAGTAAAAGACCCACACAGCACCAGAGACGGCATGCAATAATCGCAGACAGACGCGAACCGAAAAACAAGAAGAAGACTGTGAGATATCAAGAAGTCGAAAACAAGGTAACATTTCAGCTCCGCTGACATAAATTTTTTTTTTCACGTCCCTCCCTCTCGTCTCTGGTACCGTGGAGCCCCACTCCCCCGTCTCAGGTATCCGAGAGATCCCTTCAACAATTTATCAAGACAAACCGAAAGTTAACAACAAAAGAAAATGTGGTTTGTTCTTACCTGAACGAGAGGATGGTGAGTGGCCTGTAAGACTTGTGGCTGGTATTGTCACACATTGGTTTACCCCAGAAATCATTACGGAACACGTCCAATAGAGAACTTTTGCCCAATACATCTCGGTTGGTGGTCACGGCCATGATGTCATCGTGCACGAAATCGCCTCCCAGAGAATTCAAGTAGCAAAGAACCGAAGCCAAGGCCGGTATGGTATACATGGCCAGGATGGACACTTGATTATCCAGCGCACGTTTCCGTTTTCGACCATCCACGTTACCGTTGTCATTACTACTCTGCACGTGATGGTTATTATGATGATGATGATGACTGTGGTGATGGTGGTTATGATGATGAACGGAAGAAGGATAATGATGGTGGCCCACAGATTCTTTCCACCGGGATGGCGGTAACCGTTTGGTATGAACATTAAAATTGGTCGCATTACAATTATTATTATTATTATTACTAGTAGTAGTAGATGTTGTTATAGTAGTAGAAGTAGTTGTCGTGTTAGTACTGGTCGCGTTATAATTATTAGTACTGGTAGTCATGTGGTGCTGGTGCTGCTGCTGACTGGTACTTAACGTCAACATTTCCAGGTAAGTCAGAGGAGAACAGTTGCGCGTCATTGACCGTTTTGGTTCGCACTGACGTTACTTGCTGCACTTTCTTGCCGTTTTATAGAGCATCACTACAGACAGGCACAAAGGGGCGGCAGAAACACAAATACGGCAGTAGCAGGCAGACAGCAGGCTGGGAGCAGACGCAAAGCACACAGAGACAGCAACCACGCGACGGCGGAGCTTGTCGTCAACTCACGCACTCCAAATATTGGCAGTCCAAAAGAGGACGACGAATAGGGAAACACTGCAAAGAGGCGAGGAATAAGACCAGGATATAACGTCCAAAAAAAAAAAGAAGAAGAAACCTATCAGAGAGACACATACCACCGAAGCACTTACTCCATCTCACTAACGCCACCTGGAGAATGGTACTATCGATCCATTGGTGACGGATTCTAACACTTGGCTGCCGCCTTCAGTGAGTAGACACACGCACGCAGACACGGTGGTGGTGGTGCCGCTGCTGCTGCTGCTGGTGGTGGCAGTAGTGCTGTTGCAGGCTGAGAGATGTTGGGAGAGTTTCGGTCGGTTGTCGTCGTCATTGTCGTCACCATAGCCACCATTCATCGACTGACTTTTTGGAGAGAAGACATAACCGCATGTATCTCTCTCACATCTAGCTGTTAAGACTGGCGGAGGAAGAGAAAGAGGTGTTAGGGATCTCCACCTTCCAGAAAGGCAGGAAGCCCAGAGTTGTGCAAGATGGGGAACTGAGACAGAAAAAGGAGGTGCCTACAGCTAAGAAGAAGAAAGAAAAAAAGATGGTATGTAGTCGGAAAATAAAAGAGGGAAGAAGCCATAGAAAAAAAGACAGGGAAAGAGAGAAAGAGTGGGTTAGGGGGTAGGGGCACATCCTCCTCTCCCCTCTCTTAGACAAGTGCCAAGAACTCGTGTACATGGCTATAAACCTATAAATATATATATATATATATTTTTTTATATTGCACAGAAAGGTTTTGCTTATCTACGCCTTGAAACCTAACGTCTGTTTGTTCCCAGAGATGATCTTAAGCGACATGGAACAATTTTTTTGTCTCTCTTTCTTTTTTCCCCGAGTTACGAAATGACTAGCAAATCTGTAATGGATTTAAAGTCAGGTTCTGTTATTGCTCTAACAGCACATACATCCATTGACTGCTGTTGGATGAGTACACTATTATTCATTTGTCAGTTTCAGGATGCTTGTAACAACCACGTGCAAGGGATCGATTCCAGGCTGTGGTTCTCAGTACGCCTTCCGATTCTTCAAAGAATAGCCACACCGTTTTAAGCATTTAGAAAACAAGATTCTCCTGCTCGTGGAGTCGGTAAATTGAACTCTTAGTGTATAGGTTCAGTGTTCCGGAAGGGGGAAGCAATCCATTCCCTAAAATGTGTACCCGATAGGACCTCTTTCAGTACAGATGGGATTAACCGACTCCAGAGGCAGAAAGAGCTATTCTGCACCTGGGGAATTGTTGTGCCCCATCCTTCAAATGGTTTTTTCTCTTTCCGGGTAGAACAGGTTCTTTTCAGTACATGTGATGGCTGGGGATCTTGGCAAGAGAAAGGAACCCCCTAAGTGCGCCTTTCGTCCCGAGAACAAATTAAACGCTTGGTTTTGTACCATCTTCAGGATGAAATTTCGGAGAATTCGCACACGTTTGGCACCTTAGTGAACAAATGAGATAGTGACAGTGGGCTAGCTCAGTACTGGGCTAGCTTGTTGAACTCGTGATCGTAGGTTCAAGTCTGGTCGAGGCAATCAGATTCCTTTTGTGGATGAAAAATGTGGAACATCTCTAAATATTGTAAGACACACCGTAAATATTGCCTCGATGGCTCTTAATTACTGCGTCAGTGGTTCCAGGTTCGATACCGGATCGAGGTGGGTTTGGCTTCTTTCCAGCGAGAGAGAGAGAGGCCACAGTCGGATTTAAAACAACGCTCTCTAATATGCAACGAGTAGATGAGGCCAAATTCCCAGGTGTAGGGTCCCCAACAAACAGTAGGCCGCCGATCAATAAGTATAGGAGTTGCAGCTTTGGTCGGCAGTCCGCTGTGGAAAAATACTGTCCAGTAGATCGTCCATGAGTCCATTCAGAGGGACAAAGACGGGGAGAGGTTGTCTAAGGTTGGACACACCAGTTCTCGTCTGATCCCTGCAGTTAAGCAACGCAACCCCAGTTAGTTCCAGCATGAGTGACCACTTGAGAACAGTGAGTGCTGCTAAGACCCAAATCGTCGTAACAGCGTAGTGTGGGGAGCTGCTTCTTGCGTAGGACACACCAACACAACCCCAGCTAGTACTAACATGGGTGGCCGCTTGGGAAAACTGGGTACTGGTAATACCCAAAAATCGTCGCATTAGTGTAGTGTTTGTGCAGTCTCTGCATTAGAACTACGCAGTGGTTGGGGCTCTAATGACCTTGTAGGTGAAGGGCCGTAAAACACCAACGAAACGAAAAGAGACAAAGATGGGTTCCCGACCCTGCTATAGGCGGGGAAGGATGAGGATGTCGGCTAGTGGGATAAACTAAAGGAACCTCGTGTTAAAGAACAAGAACTGCGTTCGCAAAACTTGAAATTAAATTTTCAGAAAAATTTAATGAAGCTTGATAATAAAAAAACCTTCCAGACCTTATAAAAATTCGCATCTTAAATAAATTAAATTTAAAAAAAATTCGTCTAGAGAGAGAGAGAGAGAGAGAGCTGGAAATGAAATTGAATCGATCCTTTATTTCTGCGCAGGCAAAAGATGAGGAAATGCGTCAATACCAGGGGAGGGGGGACAATTGTTTTTTTCGGCAGGCTTAAAAAGGGGGTTTAAAAGATGGACAGATGCTAAAATGAGTATCTTGCAAATTTACATACGTTTATTGACAACCAAAATTGAATGTCAGCAAGAAAAGTTAACTTTAAAGCCGTTTAGATTGAAAAACTTATTTCAAATACCAGAATTTAGCCAAAAAAGACACTAATTTCCGCCCAAGGCAGGGTTAGCAACCAAGTTGTCCCGTTGGTGCCGGGAACGCCCAGCTAAAACTACTTTTATGCAGGGAGCGGCGAATTGCGTTGGACACACCAGTTCTCGTCTGATCACTGAACTTAAGCAGCGCAACCCCAGCTAGTACTGACATGGGTGGCCGCTTGGGAAAACCGGGTACTGCCAACACCCAAAAATCGTCGCATTAGTGTAGTGTCTGTGCAGTCTCTGCATAAGAACTATGCTGTGGACTGGGCTCTAATGACCTTTGTAGTTAAAGGACCCAATAACAACAACAACTTTTATGCAGTCACCTGACCTACTACCGGTACTACAATCCCTGCTTCTTTTAACTCCATCTTCTCTCTTGGGGCGATTTCTTTTACCGACATTGGAGGCAGGACATGTGGAGGAGGCCGGCATCCCCCCACACACACAACCCTTCCAGCATTTCTGCGGATTCCAGACGCCGGGCTGGGGTGTCCCCAGTCACAGCATGTTCATCAAGAATAAGGGCTAAATGTGTGGGGTGGACGGGACCTGGTGGGAGCTATGCGGGTGTGGAAGACTAGAACCCCGCAGACCCGACCCTGCCATAAGCGGAATAAGGGTATGAGGATGACATTAGAAGCAGGACTGAGCTCTGAAGACCAACTGTCAAGTTCAGATCACGAAGGGCTTAATAGTAACGTCCTTCACTGGACTGCGAGTTCCATCCCAAATTCGAGGAGGGTGATTTCAGCCAGAGGGCAATATCAGAGGCCATCGCATGTCAGGATGTTCGTTGGGGCACTTTCCCAACTCCAGGGGGGAACGAGCTCCTTCACCTGGCAATGGTGCTTCATCTACCCTTTGCATGGTAGAGAGGGTAAACCACACGGGACCACGGATCCCCAACCCACCTCGATCCAGTGTCGAACCTAGAACCACTGATGCAGTCATCGAACACACTACCTCCTGCACTACCGAGGCGGGCCAACCTTCAGTAATAGAAAGACAGTGTTAAATAAGAAAATCAGAAATGGGGGAGAAAGTTGGGGCCCAATGGTATCTTTGCCATCCAGGAAGAGGTTCAGTGAGGTCCCTATTCTGTACACAATGGAACACAATCCTGCCAGGTTAAAAAAGCGTTTGACAGCATATCGACTGAACTACAGCCCCAACCATAGCATGACTAGCAAAGGGCCAATTAAAACACTACCAAATTCTCGCCATTAGTTGTTGTCATCATCATTAAATTTGGCAGGCAACGGACTAGCATGGCTTGTTATATTCATGTCCCTTAGTAGAAAGAGTTTGTCCTTAATTGGGGGAACTTAAATTGACAAGCCTAAGGGCCGAAATGTCATTTGCATGGGTCCTTAGGCATCTCATTTATTTCTGAAACAATATCAGCACTGTCATTAGATCTTGTCCTTCACCTAAGACCACTTCAGTTAATTACTCGGAAATACTGACAAATGAACTCCTACCTTACAGCGAAAGGGCTCACAGGACAGAGATAACGGTAACACCTTACTGACACCTCACTACTGATTCTAATTAACATTTTCGGAAATCCGCGGACACTCACCTGGAGCAATTTGCAATAATTGACTACAACAGCGATAAGAATCACTCTCAAAACTTAAAATGATCAACTGTCCTCCCAATCACCACCTTTTCAAGTCCTAAAAGATATTTCAGGAGATCTGGGTTTGAACCCTCTATCCCGCCTCGGTGGGGCAGTGGGTAGCGTGCTCAGTAATTGCGTCACTGGTTCTAGGTTCAATACTAGACCCAGGTGGGTTGGCTTCTTTCGGGCGAGTGAGTGAGAGGTCCTGAGTGCGCCTTCCTTCGGGTGAGGAGTAAAACCGAGGTCCTGTGTGGTGTACGATGGCATATGCACGTCAAAGGGCCCTCTCTACCATGCAACGGGTAAATGAGGCAAAATTCCCAGGTGTAGGAGCCCGTTCGGTGTAGCATCGTTCTGGTTTATCGATCCTAACAGAACTGCCCCAAGTGGAGAGGTACTCAAAGTTTTTCATTCCAGGGACCCCTCTCTGTCATTTGGCGGAAAGTAATGTATGCCTTGTATAGCGATTGTATGACATCATGGACCCTCTCCGCGGACCCCCTACTGGACACAACAGTTCTCGCATGATACTTAAGTTAAGCAGCGCAACCCCAGCTAGTACTGACATGGGTGGCCGATTGGGAAAACTGGGTACTGCTAAGACCCAAAAATCATCGCATTAGTGCAGTGTCAGTGCAGTGTCTGTGCAGTCTCTGCATAAGAACTATGCTGTGGACGGGGCTCTAATGACCTTTGTAGTTGAAGGGCCCTAAAACACCAACAAACAACAACAACAAGCGGACCCTTTACTGGACACCCCAGTTCTCGCCTGATCACTGAAGTTAAGCAACGCCACCCCAGCTAGTATTAGCATGGGTGACCGCTTGGAAACACTGGGTACCACTAAGACCCAAAATCGTTGTAACGGCGTAGTGTCTGTTGTTGTTGTTTGTTGGTGTTTTAGGGCCCTTCAACTACAAGGTCATTAGAGCCCCGTCCACAGCATAGTTCTTATGCAGAGACTGCACAGACACTACACTAATGCGACGATTTTTGGGTGTTAGCAGTACCCAGTTTTCCCTAGCGGCCACCCATGTCAGTACTAGCTGGGGTTGCGCTGCTTAACTTCAGTGATCAGACGAGAACTGCTGGTGTGTCCAACGCAATTCGCCGCTCTCGTAGTGTCTGTGCAGACTCTCCATTAGAACTACGCAGTGGACGGGGATCTAACAACCATTGTAGTTGAAGGGGCCCTAAAACACCAGCGAAACAGAACGCGGATCATCTACGACCATTTCGCGGATCCCTGAGGTGTCCGTTAGCCATCCATAGTGGACCCTTTCCGCGGATCACAGTTTGGGACTCGCTGGATACCATAAACAACCAACCTTTTGCGGCTGCGCAAGGGCTTTTATTCTTTCCCGGGAAGGGACGTAACAGTGTCAGTATTTCCTACCACAAAGGTGGCACTCCCCTAAAGAGAAAAGAGTGGGTAGTGGCAATGCCCCGCGCCCGTTTCCCTCTCCAAGAAAATGAAGCAAGCAAATCGATTCCTTACTTTTAAAGATATTCAATTACGGAAACTTGGAATAAGTTCGACTTTCTGCAGCTGATGGAAGACGGAACGAAGTGGATAGGGGAGAAGACAATGGAGGACAGCCCAAGCAGGAGCAGCAGAGGGCAGGCTGATGATTATTGGGCCTAGTTACTTTCTTGCAGGACACTTTGAGCACAAGATGACAAGCAGTTGCAGCAACGCCAGCCAGTTGTCGATATTTTTAATGGCCTCCCCACACAAGTTTCTCTCTCTCTCTCCCCGTGTGTCGGATTACTACAATCCATATCCGTCACTCATGTCATCTGGATTATGTTACTCACCCTGTCTCCCTCTCTCACTAATGAAGTGGTCCAAGCGCCCCCTTTATCATTCTTGTCCATCTTGACCGATAACATATGGCCAAACATTTATCACACGAAAAAAAAAACACACACGTGGATTATTGCGAGTATTGTTTTCTACATCGTGGTCAGCGTCAAACACTAATGTCATTAGATACTCTGGCTGTAGGGCAACAACCACCTATAACCCTCTTTCCGCCTATGGCAGGGTCGGGTACCCATCTTTGTATCTCCGAATGGACACATGGGAGGGAGCGGCTTATTGCGTTGGACATACCAGTTTCAGCACTAGTAGTACTGGCATGGGTGGCCGCTTGGGAACACTGAGTAATGCTAATATCCAATAATCGTCGCATTAGTGTAGTGTCTGTCCAGTCTCTGCGCTAGAACTAGGCAGTGGACGGGGCTCTAATGACCTTGTAGTTGAAGGGCCCTAAAACACCGACGAAGCAAACATAATGGACACATGGGCGATCTCTTTGGACTGTATTTTGACGCAGTCGGCTACCGACCTAATCTGCAACCCCTATATGTTTAGTTATCGTCGGCCTACTGTTCGTTGGGCCACTCCCTCGAACACCTAGATCTGGGTTCTTTTCCGTGCAGTGGTGACATCGTACCAGGGCTGCATCGTACACCATATGGTAAGGCACCAGTTTTACTCCCCATTCGACAAAAGGCATACTCCCGAACCCCCCCCCCATCCCTCTCGCTCTGTCTCTTCCTCTGTAAATCTCTCCCTCCAGTGTCGAACCTGGAACCATTTGAGCACGCTATTTCTACGCAGGCCCGGCACGTGAGTTTCAGGCGCCCTAGGCAAGTGGGTCATTTGCCGCCCCCGCCCCCATTAAATTTAACGCAGTCCTAAATTATTCCAGCATCCTCACGCCCTTGGCATTCGTCCCAATATCAATGCATTGCTAAGGCTCTGCAACAAGACGCCTCGAGAAAGCCAACATTTAGAAAAGCCCCCACCAATCAGAGAAGTTTGGGAACCCCAGGACCATGAATATTTTGAATGACCGATAGATTGCATGGCAAGGAAGTACCTCTGTAATTTAGCCGCCCCTATGAAATTTGATGCCCTAGGTTTGCCTGCCCCATGAGCCGCCTGTGTCTCTGCGCCACAGAGGAAGGTTACTCTGGTTGTAGGGCAACAACTCTACCTGGAGGCCATGATGTGGCCATTTAACCGCGCCGGCCGACATTTAACGACTTTACGGCAAATAAAAAGTGCCTACATACGTGTCTGCTCAGGACAACCAACAGGGAATGAGGGAATGGCGCTTGGAGTGCCTCTTGTCCCGGGCGCCACAATTGAAATTACGCCCCTGCTGCTGAAGGAAGTTTTACAAGGAGCAAGGTAGGGTAGGATAATTAGGGAGGGTAGAAGGAACTCCATCCCCCTAAAAGAATAGGTCGATGTTAAGAAAAACAAGGGGGTTGTAAAAACAGGTCCAGAAGGCAACCGGCTGCTCAAAAATATTGTCCAAAAATCCCAGCGTGTGTTCTCGGGACAAGTGGATACTACATCTATCCTGTCATAGGCATAAGGTGAGCCAGTCGTGTATTTTGCATGCAGCGCTCTGCAATTTTTTTTGCAGGCGTTGATCACGGCGCCATCTATTGATAGAATGATGAAAACGGTTTCCACAATCTCATAAAGTAACGCAATTATTGCGCTATCAATACGTGCATTCCTATTGGTGGTTTAAGAACTCGAGTTCGACTCCCTATCCGGATATTTGTAACACGTCCTAAGTCTGCCCTTAAGATGGTTAGTTCTTAAGTAAGTCAGTAACTTAGCTTCTTTCGCGGGGATTATATGACACACGCCCGAAATCCCGAGTGCGCCATCCGTGTGAAAGGGGTATGCAGGATGTCACCACTGCACAAACTCTTTTCTACCTGCAACGTTTAGTTGAGCAATTAAAATTCCAGTTGTTGTTGTTTGTTGGTGTTGAAGGTCCCGTCAACTACAAGGTCATTAGAGACCCGTCCACTGCGTAGTTCTAATGCATAGACTGCACAGACACTACACTAATGTGACGATTATTGGGTATTAGCAGTACCCAGCTTTCCCGAGCGACCACCCATGTCAGTACTAACTGGGCTTGCGTTGCTTAACTTCAGTGATCAGACGAGAACTGGTGTGTCCAACGCAACTCGCCGCTCCCTTAAAATTCCAGGTGTAAGAGCTCGCCCCGTGGCGTCAGTAGAGGAAAAGTATCCATGCAGTTTACTCGGACGATGGCAGCCGGCTGCGAAAGAAATACAGTCCAAAAGTTTGCTCATGTGTCCGAAAGTAACTACGAACCTTTTCCCGCCTCTGGCAGGGTCGGGTCGGGTTGTTCCACTGAAAAGACACATGGCCAATCTGTTGGACGATATTTTGACGCAGCCGACTGCCGACTCAAGCTGCAACCCCACTATCCTCATTTATGTCGGTCTACTGTTCGTTGGGACACTCAACCGAGCTCCTACACCTGCGAATTTGGCTTCATCTACCCATTGCATAGTAGAGATGATTCTTTGACGTGCAGATGTCCCCGTACACCCCACGTGTTGTTTTAGGGCCCTTCAACTAAATATAGACCGCCATCCCCTGCGTAGTTCTAATGCAGAGTCGGCAGAGACACTATGTTGTTACGACGATTTTCGGGTCTTAGCAGTACCCAATGTTCCTAAGCGGCCGCCCATGTTAGTACTAACTGGGGTTGCGTTGCTTAACTACAGTAATCAGACGAGAACTGGTGTGTCCAACGCAATACAGTCGCTCCTACACCACACGACGACCACGATTTTCCTTAACATCCAACGGAAGGTGAACTTGGGGCCCTTTTCCAGTGTCGAGCCTGAAACCACTCACTCAGTAATCCAGCACGCTACCTCCTGCACTTCCCTCCTGCGTTTTCCCAATGGGGCAAGAGAGAGAGAGAGAGAAATTGGTTCGTTGGTGGTTTAGGGCCCTTCAACTACAAGGTCATTAGAGCCCCGTCCACTGTATAGTTCTAAGGGACACTACACTAATGGGACGATTTTTGGGTATTAGCGGTACCCAGTTTTCCCAAGCGGCCACCCATGTCAATACTACTGGATTAGTTTTGTGGGTTGGGGAGTAAGCCAGGCAGCCATAACCGGATGAACCCTTAGGAGGCTGCCGGCGGGAGATGAGGAGAAATGTGAAAGTACAAAGGAGAGGATTAATTTGCAACACCCAACGTTCTTTACCAGCCACCCTTGTTGGTATTGACGTGGGCTTGCGCTGCTTAACTTTAGTGATCTCACGGGAACTGGTGTGTCCAACGCAACTTGGCTGCACTAAGGTTGCACTGGGGTTGCGTAGTTGAACTTCAGTGATCAGGCGAGTACTATAGTGGTCGCCACGAAAGTTGACACATTGGTGGGAGGCAAAGGATGAGTCCTCTTCGAAAAATAGGGAAAACATTGAAGTTGTACTTGCCATTACTGAATGAAGCCTGCCATTTGACCTTTTTCAAACCCCCTAATTTTTGTAGTGAACTTTCTTACCTTCTACCTCCCATGTGTCATCTTTCGTGGCGAGCACTATAGTGCCTCCAACGCAATAAGCTGCTCCCCCAATAGAGAGAGAGAGAGAGAGTCTGAAATGCGCCTACCGTTAGATTGAAAGGTCCATGGGGTGCGCGTGGTTCCTTCCTAGGGACGTGTGTACCGCTGCCAGTCACTGAAGCAGATGATGACAACAACCTCATCTCCTATAAAGATCATTAAGCCTGTCATTAGTGGAGTCGGCAACATAAAAAAAGGGGAGCACAACAACATTACTAATCTTATTTTTCATTAATTTCGAAATCACAACCCACACCAACCTCCTCCGTCATTTTTCTATGCGTTTTCTTCTTCTTCTTCCTCCTCCTGGATAGACATGTTCAATGTCTTCATTTTTTAAATGTTTCTTTTCTTCATTTCTTACGCACCCTCTCTCGTCTTCATCCTCTGACACGGAGAGGGAGAGAGAGAGAGAGACTAACCCTCATCTCCCTCACCCACCAGAATAAAGAATTATCTCACTGACAACTTCATCTAATATTAATGTAAAATACGACTCGAGAAAAATACCCCATCTTAAGATGTATGACGAGGAAAAGGGGACGGGGGGGGGGGCGAAGAAAAAAAGACGAGAATTATTTTTTATATACCGTATTAAACGAACCATTGCACAAGGATTTCACTTTTTGGCACATTCCTAAATAAAGTTCAATTATTTCTATTCACCGAGTATTCCATTGCGGTGGCGCACTCCTACCGACAACCCCTCTACCGAGATGCCATCTCCAACATTCATCTTCCCCAACACCAAAAAAAAACAGAAACTACTAACCCTTTTCCCGCCTATGGCAGTGTCGGGTACCCATCTTTCTCCATCTGGTTGGAAACACATGGGCGATCAATTGGGCGGCATAGTCACGCAACCGACTGCCAACCAAAAAATGCGGAGAGCGGCAGATTGCGTTGGACACCCCGGCTCTCGTCTGATCACTGAAGTGAAGCCAACGCAACCCCAGCTAGTACTGACATGGTTGGCCGCTTGGGAAAACTGGGTACCGCTAATGCCCCAAAATCGTCCCATTAGTGTAGTGTTTGTGCAGTCTCTGCATTAGAACTACGCAGTGGAGGGGGCTCTAATGACCTTGTTGTTGAAGGGTCCTAAAACACAAACAAGCAACCAGTAACCAAAAATGCAATCCCTAGTGTGGCCAAGTTGCATTGGACACACCAGTTCTCGTGAGACCACTGCAGTTAAGCAATGCAAACCCACGTTAGTACCAACATGGGTGGTTGGTAAGGAACATTGGGTGCTGCAAATTTCCCCTCTCCTGCGTCCTTTACACCTACTTCCTTCACACCCGCGAGCACAGGCAAGGTGGATTGTTGTTTGTTGGAGTATAAGGTCCCGTCAATTACAAGGTCATTAGAGACCCGTCCATTGCATA
>JAAFCE010006668.1:9086414-9100819 GCA_013389805.1 Trigoniulus corallinus
TTAACTTCAGTGATCAGACGAGAACTGGTGTGTCCAACGCAACTCGCAGCTCCCAGGCAAGGTGGAATGAGCCTACTACTAGCATACTATTACTAACCCTTTTCCAACCTACTGTAGGGTCAGACACCCATTGGGACACATGAGTGATCTGCTGAACGGTATGCAGTCGGCTGCCAACCAAATACTGCAACCCCTAGCCCCTATGGTTATTTAGAGTGGGCCTGCCGGTGGTCGGCCTACCACCGCCAGGAGGCAAGCACCTGGGAATTTTGTCATTTTTGAACGACACCCCACTTAGTAAAGGTCCTTTTAAATACAATTGACATCATAACCAACACACAGGGTCATGGGTTCACTTCCCGTCCGACGGAAGGCACGCAGAGAACGTCCTCGTCTCTTGCCCGAAAGAAGATACCACGATCCAGTACCGAGTCTGAAACCACTGAGACAGTAATTCGTCGCGTTACCTCTGCCACCTAGGCGGTCCCTACTGCTACAATTACCCTAGAAACAAGGCTGAAATAAACGAGTTTGAGATAAATGGAAGGTTACGAGTTCGACCCCGACCAACGTTGATAGTTAATCTTTTTAAACATTTTGTAGGCCTATATTACATTCGGTTCTTCACCCCTTTCCCCGCAGCAGCAGGTCAGTCTCGGTATCCACCCTAGACAAAGTCCACCGTTGAACAGGTCTTCTCCCCGAGATCCTCCTGATCATTTTCCTCACTCTTTTTCATCCCCCGTCACAGGGGACACACCAGTTCTCGTCTGATCACTGAAGTTAAACAGCGGAACCCCAGCTAGTACTGACATGGGTGGCCGCTTGGGAAAACTGGGTACTGCTAATATCCTAAGATCGTCGCATTAGCGTAGTGTCTGTGCAGCCTCCGCATAAGAACTATGCTGTGGACGGGGCTCTAATGACCTTGTAGTTGGAGGGCCCTAAAACACCGACAAACAACTACAAATCCATAAGTGACTGATCCCGATCGACCACCACCCCCATCCATTTCTTTTTGAACACGAATTAATTGGGGACAGTGGGAAAGACTGAACTACTTGACGTTGTACTTACATGGTCTGCACTGTGTAGGTGGACTGAGTTCAATTCCCGGCTGTGGAGACATGACTGTGCTGCCATTACCACCACCACTCATCTTCTCCCCGTCTTCTCCATTGGCACCTAATATAAAAGAATGTCATTAATACCTGGGTGTTAATCGCTGCAGAACGGGAAGAAAGGGGGAGAGGAGCTAAAGGCTTGTTTCACAGTCCCATATCATGACTTCCAAATCACGAATACACCACCAACAGCAACAACATATACATCTCTACTAGATAATCAAATTGAAACCTATTAAAAAAAAGACTTTTGGTAGGGGCGGGGGAGGGGAGGGGTGTGATGAGGCTGAGTTAGTGCTGGGAAGGGGGGGAAGGGAAGATAGAGGAGGGGAAGGGGGTAAATGAAATTGGAGCAAAATCCATGACAGAAGAAAAAAAAGGCATCCGCATGAACAAAAGAGAGACTGTGCCACTAAACCCTAGAAGAGCCTGTTAACGACAGCCAGATGAGGAGGAGAGATGGGTGTGCAGAGAGAGACGAGAGGGAAGAGGTTGGAGGAGAGAGGGGGGATGAAGAAGAAGAAATAAAATACCGTCGAATTTATTATTCCTGGCATATAATTAAACCAACATCCTCATATTATAGAGAGAGAGAGAAAAGACAATCATTAATGGCGGCGTCGAGATTTTTATTATTTCGACATCGACGTTGATATTTCGGATAGTTCATTATCATTAAATTCAACCCAACGAAGACACACAAAAAAACAGCGTTTACGAGACAAAGAAACACAAGATGAGGTTGGTATTGGTGGTGGCAAGGGAACTCGTACGTGATGATAAAGAAAGCGTTATTTTTCATTCAACATACGGAGGTGATAGGTGAAATATAAGTTCCCAAATTTAGTGACGACGACGAGGCGACGGAAGAGGAGGAGGAAAAAACAAAGAGTTACAAGATGAATTACTCACGTATTTCTCATTTTCTTTCCGTCCTTTTATATCATCTTCCAGGGATGGGGGGGGCTGGGTCCCCTCTTGGCTACAAACCTGAAATCACAACATCCCCTCTCCTCTCCAAAAAAAAAAAACAACGAAATATCCCACTTACAGAAATTACAAAAGCAATTTAACAAGTAAGGGTCCAGATGTATTTGTTGGTGTTTCAGGGCCCTTCAACTACAAAGGTCATTAGAGCCCCGTCCACAGTGTAGTTCTGATGCAGAGACTGCACAGACACTACGTTAATGAGACGATTTTTGGGTCTTAGCAGTACCCAGTTTTCCCAAGCAGCCACCCATGTCAGTACTATTGGTTTGAGTAGTTTGTGGGTTGGGGTGTAAGCCAGGCAGCCATAACAGGTCAACCCCTTAGGAGGCTGCCCGCGGGAGATGAGGAGGTAGGTGAAAGGACGAGGAAGAGGGTTAATTTGCAGCACCCAACGTTCTTTACCAACCACCCAAGTTGGTATTGACGTGGGTGTGCGCTGCTTAACTTCAGTGATCTAACGGGAACTGGTGCGTCCAACGCAACTTGGCCGCACAACGCAACTTGGGCTGGAGTTACGCTGCTTAACTTCATTGATCAGACGAGAACTGGTGTGTCCAACGCAATTCGCCGCTCCAGTGCAGATGTAGCATGTTTGACTACTGCATCAGCAGCTTCTCCCAGTTCCATCCTGAACCGAGGTGATGTTGCTTCTGTACTCCTGCGAGAGAGAAACGTAAGGAGCAAGGAGTCGGTCGTAACCTCAGTACATGCGCGGCGGCAGTCGTCAGGTGTGAGTGAATGGGGGGAGCGGCCAATTGCGTTGGACACACCAGTTCTCGTCTGATCACTGAAGTGAAGCAGCGCAACCCCAGCTAGTACTGACATGGGTGGCCGCTTGGGAAAACTGGATACTGCTAAGACCCAAAAATCGTCTCATTAGTGTAGTGTCTGTGCAGTCTCTGCATCAGAACTATGCAATCGGTGGACGGGGCTCTAATGATCTTGTAGCTGAACGGCCCTAAAAAAAACAACGAAAAATAAATTAACTCCCATGGCGGATGCTGCATCGAGGGTCTTCTGTGAGGTAGGCCGGCATCCCGTTACAACCAACTTCCAGCTAGACGCCTGGCCGTGGATCTTTGAGTCTTAGCAGTAGCGTGTTTTCCCAAGTGGTTACCTATGCCAGTACTAGGTGGTTCTTGTTTGTTTGTTGGTGTTTTAGGGCCCTTCAACTACAACGTCATTAGAGCCCCGTCCACTTCGTAGTTCTAATGCAGAGACTGCACAGACACTACACTAACGCGACGTTTTTTTTTGGGTATTAGCAGTATCCAGTTTTCCCAACCGGCCACCCATGTCAGTACTACCTGGGGTTGCGTTGCTTCCCTTCAGTGATCAGACGAGAACTGGTTTGTCCAACGCAATACAACCGCTCTGTGTACTTTATAGCCTCTCTTCCTGCGTCTGGTAAACAAACCATTCACCTCAACCAGGATGGAACCTGCAACAATGGACTCACGAGTCAAGAGTGTTATCTCTAAGTGACCGAGGCCAGCTAAAGAAAGTGATGAAGTGGAAAGGTAGGTTGGTAGAAGTAATCAGGGTCGGATCCAGGATTTTCGTCGAGGGGGGAGGGGGTGGGGTTGAGCCACAGGCAGCGATTGGAAACGCAATTTTCATTTGCCAGTGTCAATGTCGACCCAAAATGGGGGGGGCAACCCCAAAAAACCCCCCTTGGATCCGCTCCTGGAAGTAATATACCCGTCTGAAACGATTGGATTGAGACTCGGTCATTTCTTTTATAGTCACCAATGGACAGATGGAATCTTCTTCAGCTGCTGGACACTGGTAATAGGTGTGTTTCATGGTTGCAAGTTAACCCTCAAGTCAACTACCGTCGATGGTCGAAATTTGCGCCATAAAATTCGCATCTACTGGACATTTCGCGTAATTAATCTGAAAACACAACAACAACAACATCAGCAACAAGAAGACACTTTGAGAAACCACAATTACCGATTTTTCCAATTGAATTGTAGATACCATCTCAGTCCAAGTAAGGAGTGGAACGAGTGGTGTGAATTAGGGGAAGAGGGAGTGGCGGGGGGGGGGTCCCATCTTAGGTCGGCAGTTGCTTGATTACTAAACTGATTACTCAAAGACAGAGCGTGTGAGATTGTCCACTACTTCACCTGTTCAGAGGATGTTTTCATTATTTCAGTATTCCATTAACGATTTATTACAATCCACTTGACCACGTCATCATTCAGCGGAACTCAACCCACCCTGCGCATTGCCTAAATTAATGAAATTAAAACTTTGTCCAAACAGTTCCTAACTATTCGCCATACAAAAATACATAAAGTAGCCATTTCAGATAATGTGACGACCACTGACGGACGACTTCTGGGATCAGTCAGGGACATAGAAACGAAAATATAACACCACACACACGTCCAAAAAAAAAAAAATCTATAATAAACATCATTCGCGTGACCCTTTCATCAACTGTTTTACTCTGGTCCATTTTATTGTCCTCTAGTTAAGTTTAGTCCCAACTGAGAACCAATCATCGTTTCCCAATCACAATATTGAGTCGGGTGATAAATTCTCATTTCTTAATGGACTGACTGGTCACTCTGCTTATCACGCTGATGTCGGCGAAGTACTTTATTCCTATCATAAAGGTCCTGTAGTGGTCAAGAGTGAAACATCCGTATCAGATAAGGAAAGCAGGGCCGGGCATCTGGGGTGGGGGACGCAGCAGGTTCAGACAGGGAAAGCAGGGCCGGGCATCTGAGGTGGAGGTAGGAGGGGGACGCAGCAGGTTCAATGCACTCGAGCCCCACGATGCTGAGGGACCCCGAAAAACCATCATGGATTAAACGCTATTATTAAAAGTTTATTACAGTGCACCCTCAATATTCGAGACCCATCCCCCCCCTTCCCTGACTTTCTCCAAATAATAAAAACTAATATCGAAAATTTCTTCTCGGAAATGGGGAAGGTGAGCTCTCTCTTCTCGTCTACGAAATGAATTCAAAAACAATTCTGTGAACTGTTAGGCAGATGTAAGTGGCATTTCTCAGTTTCGCAAGTTCGGTTTGCACTATCGAAATGTCTGGATCATCCTCGCATAAAAGGACACAAGTCCATTTTATTGGGTCTCTTCTAAAAGTTAAACATTTTAGATCGGTTAAAAAAAACCACACGTTTGTGCAAGTCTGGATAGCTTTGGACAGGTTTCAACACGTATGAGCACATCTGGACATTTCTGGGAAGCTGCTGTATTGCGTTAGACACATCAGTTCTCGTCTGATCCCTGAAGTGAAGCAACGCAACCCCAGATAATACTGGCAGGGGTGGCCACTTGGGAAAACTGGGTACCGCTCATACCCAAAAATCGTCGCATCAGCATAGTGTCTGTGCAGTCTCTGCATTCGTTCAGATTCCTATTCGTTCGTTCGTTTGTTGGTGTTTTAGGGCCCTTCAACTACAAGGTCATTAGAGCCCCGTCCACAGCATAGTTCTTATGCAGAGACTGCACAGACACTACTACACTAATGCGACGATTTTTGGGTATTAGCAGTACCCATTTTCCCAAGCGGCCACCCATGTCAGTATTAGCTGGAAATGCGTTGCTTAACTTCAGTGATCAGATCGAGAACTGGTATGTCCAACACAATTTGCCGCTCCCTCATTAGAACTATGCAGGGGACGGGACTCTAATGACCGTTGTATTTCAAGGGCCCAAAACTCATTTCTATATTTTTAGTTCTTTCCTTGTGAAAATGTTTAGAATTATTCTTAAAAGGGGCCGCCAAAGTTCAGTTTGCCACAGGGCGTCAGCAATCACTGGGCCTGCCCCTGCATATACGTAAATTTGGAATCTTCCTTTTATCTTTACCTTTGATAAATATTCTAGGACCCAAAAACGTTTCTTTCATCAGGGCTCCTTTAATGAGAAGGCCGGCCCTGAAGAAAGGGTTGGCAAGGGAGTTATTTGCTGTCGACCTGTCATCTGTCGGCTGGGGGCCCGCTATGGTAGTCCTAGGTAGTCCTTGGTTTTAAGTTCAAATCCGTCAGATGGTAAACAAGGTCAATGCCCATCGCGTGAGACGTTAGTATGACATCACCCCCAACTACACAAAAAGAAAACTTACTACAAGGAATAAAATAAAAGTGTACTTCTGCACCCAATTTCGCGGTGTAGGAGCTCCTCCTCTGGGGTCGGTGGAGGAAAAACGTTCTACAGAATCAGAGTAGGCCAACAATAAATAAACACGAGGGGGGGGGGTTGCATCTTTAGGTTGACAGCCATTTGCCGTAAATACCGTCCAACAGATCGCCATTAGACAAAAATGGGTACCCGACCTGGCAGGAGAAGAGCTACTGATGTTGATGGAGGTTGCCCTACCCAGGAAGTAGTTAGGCTGAGGTTAAATAAGCAAAGGTTGTGGCATTAGGTCGACTGCATAAAAATTTCTACCAGTAGTTGGTTCTTGTGCTCCTGAATTCCAACGGGAGAGATGGGAGAGCGGCGAATTGCGTTGGACACACCAGTTCTCGTCTGCTCACTGAAGTTAAGCAGCGCAACCCCAGCTAGTACTGACATGGGAAAACTGGGTGCTGCTAAAACCCAAAAATCGTCGCATTAGTGCAGTAGTAGTGTCTGTGCAGTCTCTCCATAAGAACTACGCTGTGGACGGGGCTCTAATGACCTTGTAGTTGAAGGGCCCTAAAACACCAACAAACAACAACAAGGGACAGATGGATATTACCCCACCTTGCGTAGGCGAGAAAAGGGTTAAGAATAGAGTGATACCGAGGATCTACGAGTCCAGCATTAGTCCACAATTTCGGCCCGCGATCCTATTTCTCGTGCCAGTTCGGACAATCTGCAGGGATACACTTGTTCCTTCCCATTACTCACAATGGACGAGGAGGGAGAGATCCTGCTATCATAAGTGCTCTTCCAAAAATTTGACCTCACATTTTTCGGTAAGATCATAATGAATCTATTTTTATCCCAGTGGTGGATATCCGAAATAATAATAATGATTATATTCGCCCTGCTACTCTTAGAAAAGAAGTGCACATGTGGATATTGCAATGTGCCATCAACTTAAGCCCCGGGCTCGAATTTCTCCACCCAAATCCTTATTATCATCTAATACCAATCTTATAGCTTCTCAATAATTGGACTGATGCCTTTTCATCTCTCCCTTTCTATCGCCGTCGTCGCCCCCCCCTCTGCCACTCTCTCTCTCTCTCACTCATTTCCAATGAAGATGCCTTTATTTAGATAAGGATCAATATGATGGTTCATTTACACATTAATGACAACCGAATGCCAAATACGAGAGAAAAGGCATAGGGCCGGTTATTACGATCCAATCTAACAAGAAATTATATTTGCGACGAACATAAAAATATCATTGAACTGTCCCCCCCCGTCTAGATTCCTGGATATCAAAATGCCCATTCCGCAATGGGACTGATGGATGAATTGAGAAAGACATAGGATATTAAAAGGAAAGAGGGGGGACGGGGACGACAACACCACCACTGAGCCGTATGTATGTTTACGTTTGTATGGATTCAAAGAGCAATAAAACTGAAGGCTAAATGTTTTCTTGGGACGACGTCTCTTAACCAAATAAATTGGACAACAAGAATGTTCCACTTGGACCCCCTAAGGCATTGAAAGACCTTTGTCATAAAAATGGGGTTTTCAACTAAATCGGTCTCATAATAGCTTATGGAATTAATCCTATTTTGCCATCTGCTCTCTTTACATGAAAAGTTTATTGAATATAGGAAGAGGAGGAGGGGGGTCGTGGCCCGTACACAGAGTTGATATTATTCCGATTGATTCTGCTTGTCGAAATCGGGCAGAATGAAGAGGTGAAAAGCGGAATTGAACCTTGTTAGAATAGATAGTGCTTTACCTCCATCAAAATATGCAGCAGATTTAGAGACAGATGAAGAATATATAACAACGGCTCAAGATAAAGCATTTGATCCACAAATACCACTACATCCATTCATGCCTGAATAAGTACTCTACTCTTCCACAACTTAACATGCATCAATGGTCCATTAGATGACGAGAACCGAAAAGTATTGTTGATATATTTTTATATACCCGCCTCGGGGGTGCAGTGGGTAGCACGCTCGGTAACTGCGTCAGTAGTTCTAGGGTCGATACTGTACCGAGGTGGGTCGGCTTCTTTCAGGCGAGAGAAAGAAAGAGGCCGCGAGTGTGCCTTCTTTCGGATGAGAAGTAAAACCGAGATCCCGTGTGGTGTACGATGGCATTAACACGGGCAGATTAGGCAACGGGTAGATTAGGCAAAATTTCCTGGTGTAGGAGCTCCCCCTGGCGTCGGTGGAGTACCCCAACGAACAGTAGACCGACGATAAAGAAGCGTAGGGGTTGCAGCTTTGGTCTACAACCGGCTGTTGAAAAACACGGTTCAATACATCGTCCTTGTGTCCATTCAGAGGGACAAGATGAGCACCCGACCCTGCCACAGGCGGGAAAAGGGTTAGGAGTTACTATTGATGTGTGAGAGAGAGAGAGACAGAGAGGGAGTCGGTAATCTTACCATTTTTATATCGATAACCATCCTGTCAATGTTGTCCCATCTGACAAAAAACTTTTTAGATTATCAATTCGATCGAAAGTGCCTGTAAAGAGACCAGTAGTGGTTAAATTTTTAATTTCTATTAACCACCACCAAATCAACATCATACCCTTATCTCGCCTGCGGCAGGGTCGGGTCTGTGGGCGCTAACCCTCCACTCCCGAATATTTCCCAAAAGGTCCCATCCACCCTAGACACTAATATACAGTATCTCTTCCTACAACCTGCTCCCATATCTGGTTTGGTGTCCCCCATCCCTGGGTGCTTCCAATAGCCTGCATCCTCCACTTGAACCCACCCAGTTTTTCCACCCTTCTTCTCATAACATGCGCATGCCACCTCTACCAGCCTCGGTGGAGTAGTGGGTGGCACGATCGGTAACTGCGTCAGTAGTTCTAGGTTCGATACTGGACCACGGTGGGTTGGCTTCTTTCGGGCGTGAGAGAAGTCCCGATTGTTTGATTCGTTAGTGTTTTAGGGCCCTTCAACTACAAGGTCATTAGAGTCCCGTCCACTGCGTAGTTCGAATGCAGAGACTGCACAGACGCTACACTAAGGCAAGGAACAAAATGAGACGCAGGGTGACGCAGGTGACTCACGGTGTAGCAGCCCTGCGAAATTCTGCTAGCAGGCAATCACCACACATTGAATCGCAGTTTTTCACCATACTAGCATCAATAAACAAGAGAACTTCTCTGCTTTGTACCGCTTTCTGTTATTGTCATGCCAACGTCACGCAGGAAACTACGGCAATAGAGAGTTTTCTGGCTGCGTTTCTATCCGACGTACGCTACGCAATGCAGACGAATCGTGAACTGCGCAGACGCATGCAGTGTCTGAGTTTGCGTAGTTGACAATTCGTCTGCATTACGTAGCGTACGTCGGATAGAACCGCAGCCAGAAAACTCTCTATTAGCACTGCGCTCCGCAGGGTTACGTGGCGTAGGCACAGAGCCACGTCACCCTGCGACTTAACATGTGCAACTACATACTACCATTTGAGCCACAGAATTTTATAGTAAGTCACCCTGTGTCACCTGCGGAGACTGCGTCTCATTTTGCGCTGGGCCTAATGCGACGATTTTTGGGCATTAGCAGTTCCCAGTCAGACGAGAACTGGTGTGTCGAATGCAATAAGCCGCTCCCGAGAGGACCTGAAAGAATCCTCTCTACTATGCAACGGGTAGAGGAGGCAAAATTTCCAGGTGTAGGAGCTCGTCCCCCTGTCGTCGGCGGAATGCCCCAAGAACAGTAGACCGACGATAAATAAGCAAAAGGATTGCAGCTTTGGTCGGCAATCGGCTGTGGAAAAACACTTTCCAATAGATCGCCCAAGGGCGGGAAATGGGTTAGGAATTACTTGCTTTGCAAAAGCCATCTCTTCCTCTCTCACCTCTACCACAATGCCTTCACCATACCCCAAACTGCGGCTAATATACTCATTCTTAATTCTATCAGCTCTCGACACTCTACCCATATACCGCGGTATAACCACTACCAAGACTTTAAAAATAACTCTTAAATGATAAAGTGCAACTTAACACTTTCCCGAAACTCAAGAAATAAAATAAATTTCTCAATTCACTAATTTCAATCTATGGTATATCGTACTGTCTGCAAAGACGATTTAATTTTATGCTCTGTCGTTTTTTTCTTTTTTTGAAAAAAAGGAAACAAAAAACGTTCCCTTTAAAAAGACAGATCAGACCAGACGTCTGCAGGTAAAATAAATCTAAAACTTTACGCGTGGAAAATTCGGTTTCGTATGGACTACAATTTAAGACTAAAACTGTCCCAATGTTGAATGTTCACTAAAAATCAATAATTCATAGCGAGTTCAACTGATTACATGTCATGGATAGTTTGAGTGCTCACAATCTCCAAGATTCCAATGTGTGTGTCTATGCATGTACCTCTTTGGAATGGAGATTTTTTTTAAAAAAAGGACAGTGTTCCTCTCATCTCTTAAATTCGTCACACAACACTTTCTCTACAACTCTTGTCTTTTCATCTCTGATAATAACTCAAAGCTTTGTCACTACTAGCTATCCGAATATCCTCCCCAACTTTTTTCTTTACCTCACAGCAACAAATCCGACTTCCAGACATAACCCTAATAATGTTACGTTAGTTTTTCATTCACCACAGCCTTATTGATCGTCGACGGCAGCCACATCCGAAAACAGACTGCTCTTCTAAGGTAATAATCATCTTATCAGTTCATCTTTCTTGACAAATTTATTATAATGAATAAAAAAACATTAAAAAAAGATATATTCACTTACATTTCGAATCTATTCACGATTTTACATTTGAAAGGAGGCCTAAGAGATGGCTACGTTCTATTTTGGTAAGCGTCGTAGAAGCAGCGTAGTTCCACAAATGGCCACCGTGGCACTACTCTTGCCAAGTGACCAACTTGGTTGTCACTGCTATCCTGCCTATGGCAGGGTTTTGTCCGACAGTCCCGATTTGATTCTACTCTTAATTAGAACCCTACCTACCGCCTTACACACTTTTCAGGCCAATCTCTACTCCGGCCTACCAGCTGCTTCTGAGTCTGTGGTTCAATCCTAGTCTCGGGATCAAGCCCAGACGGGATAAGTGACTTCCTTCGGGACGTCAGGCAGGACGAGAAGGGGCCCATGGCCAGCTGTTTGTTATGCGAAGGGGTCCGGTGGCATACTAAGTTTTGGAACCACTCGTGGAGGCTTTCCACCGAACTCCTGCACCTGGGAATTTTGCCTGATCTACTCGTTGCGCAGTAGGAAGGGGTTTTTCCGTGTAGTGGTGATATCGTACACACCGCACTGGGGGCATTGGACACACCAGTTCTCGTCTGATCACTGAAGTTAAGCAACGCAACCCCATTTAGAACTGACAGGGGTGGCCGCTTGGGAAAACTGGATACCGCTAGTACCCAAAAATCGTCGCATTCGTGCAGGGTCTGCACAGTCTCTGCATTAGAACTACGCATTGGGCGAGGATCTAATGACCTTGTAGTTGAAGGGCCCTAGAACACCAACAAAAGTAAAGAGACTTCTCTCTCGCCTGAAAGAAGCCAACCCACCTGTGATCCAGTATCGAACCTGGAACCCTGACGAAGTAATCGAGCATGTTATCTCCTGCTGCACGGAGGCGGCACGGCGTTCCTGTTCTTCATCCTCTTGGTCGCCAACCATCCCATAGGCCAAAAAGAAAGCTAACAACTAAGTAGATTATGTTATATAGGGCCAATGTACAATCCTGCCGACAGGGCCGGCTCGTGAGTTTCAGGCGCCCTAGGCAAGTGGGTCCATCGCCGCCGCCCCCATTGAATCTAATACAGTTCTAGATTGTCCAAGCGTCCCTCACGTGCTTGGCATTTGTCCCAATACCAACATTTAGAAATGGCCCAACGAATCAGAGAAATTTGGGAACCCCAGGACTATGAACAATTTAAATGACTGATAGACTGCATGGCAAGGAAGTACCTCTGAAATCAGCCGCCCCTATGCAATTTGCCGCCCTAGGTAGGTTGTCCTTACTTCGAGTTGCGTTGGACACACCAGTTCTCGTAAGACCACCGAAGTTAAGCAACGTAAACCCAAGTGAGTACCAACATGGGTGGTTGGTAATGAACGTCGAGTGCAGTGGCGTCACTAGAGGGGTGCGGGCCGCACCGGGTAACACCACTAGCACCATGACAAATGGGGTGACACCAGATTGTCACCCGCTCAGTGCCTCAATGGGGCGAAACTGATGAGGCATTTTTGCATTGCTTATCCCCGTTTCTATATTGCCAGTCCACAAGCTGCAGTCCAATCTGTAGGTGGCCAAACCCCTGAAGATAGGATATTGTCTAAGGGGCAGTAGAGGACCTATTGTAATTGCTAGCTTGGGGTGCACTTTTTTTTGAAGTGCTCTCCCCCCCCCTCGATTCGCCTCTAGATCCGCCCCTGGGTGACGCCAACCCTAGCAACGCCTCTGGTTGGGTGCTGCTAATTTCCCATCACCTACATCCTCTACACCTACCTTCTCACCCACGAGCAGCCTCCTTAGGTTTCGGCCTGTTATGGCTGCTTGGCTTGGGAGTGGTAAATTGCGATGGACACACCTGTTTCCGTCTGATCACTGAAGTTAAGCAGCGCAACCCCAGTTAGTGCTAACATGTGTGGCCGGTTGGGAACACTGGGTACCGCTAAGACCCAAAAATCGTCGCATAAGTGTAGTGTCTGTGCAGTCTCTGCATCAGAACTATGCTGTGGACGGGGCTCTAATAACCTTGTAGTTGAAGGGCCCTAAAACACCAACAAACAAAATAAAGCTGCTTGGCTTACTCCCCAACAGTGGCGTCGCTAGGGTTGGCGTCACCTTGTGCGGTGACACCATGGTGTCACCCCCCTCCTCTCTCCCGAAAAAAAAGCCGCTTCTCCTGCTTTGGTTCGTTCATGTTTAAGGTCCTGTCAACTACAAGGTCATTAGAGACCCGTCCACTGCATAGTTCTAATGCATAGACTGCACAGACACTACACTAATGCGACGATTATTGGGTATTAGCAGTACCCAGCTTTCCCGAACGACCACCCATGTCAGTACTAACTGGGCTTGCGTTGCTTAACTTCAGTGATCAGACGAGAACTGGTGTGTCCAACGCAATAAGCCGCTCCCAGTCCTGCTTTGGTGTCACCCGGTGAGGCCCGCATCCCCTAGTGACGCCACTGCTCCCCAATCCCTTTTTTCTCATTACTATTTATCGGTTCCTTTTTCAGGAATGGAGAAATCTTAATGTCGACACTAGTTCCTAATCATTGGAGCCAGTGGAAATCGAGCCGTATCCAGGACCAAGCCTTCATCCCTGCACTTATCAGGCAAGTATTTTAAACTTTTAAAACAGCAGCTGTTTGAGTTGGAGAGAAACACGCGCACCCATTAGAGTAGTGGTTAATTATTTCAGAGAGAGAAAGAGAGAGATCTGATGTCATTATTGAGTCGAAATTGAATTTTTGGTAAGGAAGGCAGAAGTACAGAGAGTGAGAGAACTGAATCAAAATCGCTTCCCTATGACATCTTATTGTAGATAACATGTATTGATTAAAATTTTATGGTGGAAATGATTTTCCTTGAATAAAACAACTTATTTCCAAGATGTCTCTGGGAATGTGAAACAAGAACCCCCCTCGTTTCCTCTCTCTCTCTCTCTCTCAGTAATCTGATGGGAGCACATAAATGGCTTTGTAATGAACAAATAAGAAAACCTTTCTGCCTAGAGTGTTTGTGACAGATATAAATGTTTCTCCAGGCAAGTATTTAAATATTAATAATTAATTGTGAACTAAGTTGAGTTTGTTGAAAATAAAACTGAATTTACTGATAGGGCCATGAAGAGGAAGAAGAAAGAAAAAAAAAGGAAAAGATGATGAGCCAAAATATTCACAATTGATACTAGTTGGGGGGGGATATAGCAAAATGATACTTTATCTAATCCAAATTGAATTTCGAGGAATGGAGTAAATGGACGAGTAATCGATTTTAATTGTTTATTTTGGTAGTAGTAAACCAACTTCAGGCGAAGGGAGGAAGGTAATGCTACTAAATATAGACTCTATTGATTAAGAAGATTTAAAATCATCTCATTCAGGTGGGTATGGGTTTGAATCACTGCTCCTGCCTCTCATCTCTCCACTGCCGAGTACATGATAAATGATACCTTTGCCAACCA
>JAAFCE010006668.1:9101219-9165919 GCA_013389805.1 Trigoniulus corallinus
AGAGAGGGTTCTTTTACGTGCAAGTGCCATCGTACACCCACACGGGAACTAATGGCGTAGTTGCCGAGTGTGCTAACCACTACGCCACCGCGGCGGGTCAAATGCCTCCACTAAAAAGAAATTTAATTGATGGTGGAGAGGGGGGAGGGCACAAATATTTATGGTGGTTAGCACGCTCGGCAACTACGCCAGTAGTTCTAGGTTCGATACTGGACCGCGGTGGGTCGGCTTCTTTCGGGCGAGAGAGAAGCTGCGAGTGTGCCTTCTTTCGGATGAGAAGTAAAACCGAGGTCCCGTGTGAGTGTACAATGGCACTTACACGTAAAAGAACCCTCTCTACTACGCAACGGGTACAAGGGTCAAAATTTCCAGGTGTAGGAGCTCGGTAGCACTCCCCAACGACCGACGATAAATAAGCGTAGGGGTGCAGCTTTGGCCGGCAACCGACTGCAGAAAAAACTATGACCAATATATCACCCTGTGTCCATTCAGAGGGCCAATATGGGTACCCGACCCTGCCACAGGCGGGAAAAGGGTTAGGAGTTGCTTTAGGGGGTGGGGGAGCACAAATATATTAGAAACCAAGTTATCAAAAGATATTTTTCATGAATGTCAACAAATCTCGACATTAGAAAAAGAAATGTCACACAAATCTGTTGAATACTTAAGTTGTAAACTAAAACTCAAATCCCCTGTTAATCCATGTAACGGGATTATCAATATCTAGTGCTTGCCGCTGCTTGCTAACCCTTTTCTCGCCTATGGCAGTGTCGGGGACCCATCTTGTCCCACTAAATGGACACAAGGGCCATCTATTGGACAGCGTTTTTCCGCAGCCGATTACCGACCAAAGCTGCAACCCCTATGCTTATTGATCGTCGGTCTACTTTTCGTTTGGGGCATTCCACCGACTGTTTGTTGATGTTTTATGGCCCTTCAACTACAAGGTCATTAGAGCCCCATCCACACCATAGTTCTAATGCAGAGACTGCACAGACACTACACGTATGCGACGATTTTTGGGTATTAACAGTACCCAGTTTTCCCAAGCGGCCACCCATGTCAGTACTAGCTGGGGTGGCCTTGCTTAACTTCGGTGATCAGACGAGAACTGGATTCCATCGACGCCAAGGAGCTCTTACACCTGGAAATTTTGCCTCATTTACCCGTCGCATAGTAGAGAGGGTTCTTTGATGTCCAAATGCCATCGTACACCACACGGGACCTCGGTTTTCCTTCTCATCCGAAGGAAGACGCACTCGGGGCTTCTCTCTGTTTCTTTCTCCCGAAAGAAGCCAACCCATCTCGGTCTAGCATCAAACCGAGAACCACTGACGCAGGTACGGAGCACGTTATCCATTGCACCACCGAGACGGGATCAAAATGCAAACATGCTGGTATGCTCACTCAAATGAAGCAACGCAACCCCAGCCAGTACTAACATGGGTGGCCTGTTGGGAAAACTGGGTATCGCTAATACCCAGTTTACCAGACGCAGGAAGAGAGGCTATAAAGTACACAGAGCGGTTGTATTGCGTTGGACACACCAGTTCTCGTCTGATCACTGAAGGGAAGCAACGCAACCCCAGGTAGTACTGACATGGGTGGCCGGTTGGGAAAACTTGGTATCGCTAATACCCAAAAAAAAAATCGTCGCATTAGTGTAGTG
This sequence comes from Trigoniulus corallinus, assembly GCA_013389805.1. Classification (NCBI taxonomy): domain Eukaryota; kingdom Metazoa; phylum Arthropoda; class Diplopoda; order Spirobolida; family Trigoniulidae; genus Trigoniulus; species Trigoniulus corallinus. The sequence continues at coordinate 9,102,889 of JAAFCE010006668.1, forward strand.
TCTGTGCAGTCTCTGCAGTAGAACGACTCAGTGGACGGGGCTCTAATGACCTTGTAGTTAAAGGGCCCTAAAACGCCAACAAAACAAAAAACAAACATGTTAAACTATACGTCAAATTTATTGAAAATTGAAACTAAATTAGGAGTCAGATTTAGTAAGACTGACTAAAAAAAGCCACTGCTTCGTAAACCATGCTGAGGTTTAAACTCTTAAGAATAACCTCCTTCTTCCTTCCGGTTATAATATTTAATATAAACTACTGGAATCTTTCATTCCTGGATTACTTTTATGGGTTGGGGAGTAAACCAATCAGCCATAACATGACGAACCCTTAAGAGGCTGCTGGCAGGAGGACGTAGGTGAGGACGTAGGTGTAGAGGACGTAGGAGAGGGGAAATTTCCAGCACCCATCTTTACCAACCACCCACCCATGTTGGTATTGACGTGGGCTTGCACTGCTTATCTTCAGTGATCTCAAGAGAACTGGTGTGTCCATCGCAACTTGGCTAGTTAGGAATCAGACATTCAAGAGCAGCTAGCAACACTGATCAGAGGTGACCGTCAAAAACGAAGTCACCAAATCACCGACACCATATGTTGATGATTGATTATCGATCATTGTGTTTGACTAAAGTTTATTTTATCGCTTGAAAAATAGCACTTTAATTGCATAGAAATCAATTAATTACAGTAGTGAGAGAAAGAGAGAGAGATGAGGTGGGTCGGGAGAGATAGGGAGAGAGGAGAGAGAGAGCGAGAGACAGAATTTAACCAATGTAAATGTGCAGCTGTTGAATTGGATGCTGAATTTCTAAGAGACCATTATTCTGATAAATGACTACTGTTGTTAATTACCGAGCACACAGTCTAACAGTAGATATGTGAAATGATTCAGGAGGGATTCAGTTTACGCTCAGATACCATTCCCAGATAAAATACGATTTATTTTTATTCACAGACAGTGCTGGTGGTAAATTATACATACCTCAACTACTTGCCTTTAATAGCAATTCTAGAGACCATATGAAAAGTGAACGCCGCCTGCCTTTCTGCCTGCCTGCCTGCCTGCATCATACCAAACTAAAAATCCCTACTAGACTGTAATTTGTTCAAATTTATACAAAGGATTCCTAAGTCGAAGATGAAGAAGGCATAGAAAGAGGAACAGGAGGAGAAGGAGGAGGGGGGGGGCGAAAAGGAGTAAAAGAAGAAGTAGCAAATGCCTTAAGAGTCCAACGAGACTACTGAGGATTGGAGGATTGCCTGAAAACAGTTCACAGTTATCAAGAAAGATGTCGTGATTAAAAGAGCATTACAAGTTGCACTGAAAATTAAAATCGATAGTTGGTATTATGAATTTTTAAAACATGCACAAAAGCAAGTAGAGAGGAGGAAGAGTACGCCTACGGGCCAATTCAGAAACTACCTTACACATTCAATGTAGCTGGTAGCTACACTGAACCCCCTACCTCCACGGCAAACTCGCCCAGCAAATATTTGCTTTCTCAACATATTCACGATGTAATCAACCATTTCTTTTGATAGCTTACTGGTGTACTCGAATTTACGTGGCTGCAGGCTCCATCTTGGACTACGCCTATGGCTTCCTTTGAACCTTTTCAAAACCACTGCGTTCGAGAACTTAGACAGCTGCAAGCTTGATGTCCCCTACACGAAAATTGTATTAGTCAATAAAACCTCGGGGAGAGAAAAAAAGTGACCAACTCACCTACAGTTTTAACGGCATCATAGCATCTATGTCAAGGTTGGCTCCTTTCCGGGTTTAGCTGGATTGATTTCATGAGTTGGAGAGTAAGCCAAGCAGCCATAACAGGACGAACCCTTAGGAGGCTGCTAGCGGGAGATGAGGAGGCAGGTGTATAGGACGTAGGAAAGGTGGAAATTTGCAGCACCCAACGTTCTTTACTAACCACCCTTGTTGGTACTAACGTGGGCTTGCTCTGCTTAACTTCAGTGATCTCACGAGAACTGGTGTGTCCAACGCAACTTGGGATTTGAAGAAATGAAGAGGAAAAAAAGAGAGTCAACGAAGGAGAAGAAGAAGAAATCGGGGCACTTTTGGATGATGCCGGAGCGGCTGTATTGCGTTGGACACCGCCAGTTCTCGTCTGATCCCTGAAGTGAAGCAACGCAATCCCAGCTAGTACTAGCATAGGTGACCGCTAGGGAACACTAGGTACTGCTAAGACCCATAAATTGTCGTTAACAGAGTAGTGTGTACTAGAACTATGCACTTGGACGGGGCTCTAATGACCGTTGTAGTTGAATGGCCTTCAAACACCAACGAAACAAAAATTCGATGATACCACATAGGCCTACCTGCTGCTTAAGCAGAGTCAGGTGACAACTGATACTTCTTTGGATAAAATAACGCTAGAAGACCAGACTCTCATCGATGCCAGGAGGCGAACTCCATCCCCAAGGAATTTAGGTTAGGTAAGAGTCCCTTTACGTGGGTGGGCCTTTTGGTGGACCGGCGCGCTTCAGACTCTCGTCTGAAAGAAGTCATCCGCCTCAGCCAGAATCGAACCTGAAATGATAGAATGGCGAGTCAAACACGCAGTCACTGAGCCACCGAGAATGAATTATTCGACTACTCAGTATTATAAAGTCAGTAAGAAAGGTTTCTTTCAAACAAGAAATACATAAGGGCGTTCTGAGTGTGCATCAGACATTAAAAAAGGATCATTGATTGGCATTAAACCGCAGCATGGAGGTCAGTGTTCACACTTAGCTGGACAGCGTGGCATCACATTACTTTAATCCACAATTAGGTAAAGCTTTTCTTGACGAAAATGCAGGTTTCATCGACTAATATTTACTGATAGCTACTTAAGACGACCTCTTCTTTCTTGCATGACGACAACATAGGATAATTAATTCACGACTGAAGCCTTCAGAGTGCACCTTCATAGTGTGCCTGATATGAAGTAGGACCTAACGAAAAATACAAAGCAGATTATTATTATTATAAAGTTGACTATTACACTTAAGAAAACAGTGCATGCCATACCACCAATTTATACTGCGACTGCAAAAACAACAGCTTGGATATAACACTTTTTTTTTGAAGGACTATAACCAAAGTGAGAAAATAATTAATGTGGAGGAGAGTTTGTTGAAAACATTCAAATCATTGATTAAGGAATCCGTATGACATTCAAGCCTAGTAAAACTACTTCTCGACATTGATTTCGAATACGTTTCTTCAGAGTATTTTCATTGCATTTTTAGCGGCAAGAGTTTCAAAGATGGTATATACTAAGAGAAGGGAGAAGAAAAAAACTATGATGCTCATAATCAGTTGTTAAAATAGCATTTATCACCATTTTCTTCCTTGAGTGTGTCTAATTAATGGGTGTATCGAGGAAATTGCAGTTTCACACACAAAATCCTTTGTAATTACTACTTTTAAACAAAGTGAAAAGAAAAATGAATTAATACTGCACTATGCAATCGCATTCAGATTTCTTTTTTTCCCCCTGAGGAAACGACACCGGCGCAAAACCTGAACAAAAGAATCCCGAGAAGTCTTCTTATGTCGGCGGACATGATCGATCGACAAATCATCGAACAGGAAAAATTCGCAACGCTATTGTTACCTAGCAGAATGGCACTTCACTTCCATTGGTCGGCAAGACTCGCACGAGGAGCGAGTGACTCATCCCATTTCGTGACGCAATTTTACCATTTTTTGCCTTCGACACACCAGTTCTCATAAGGGCCCACACACACCAAACTGACGTGCGTGTGTGCAAAAAAAAGTTTTGCTCACACCAAAAATTTTAACTGACGGTGTGAAGAAATTTTATCACATCGGTGTGTCAGTTCGGTGTGGGGATGCTCACATCAGTTGTTCACTTTTTTTGTTCTGCGCATGCCCAAACATGGATAAACGTCATCATTAAAAATTGCACCATGGTAACGGTAGAATTACTGGTTGATGCGGACAATCAAATGACGTCACATGACGTTTCACGAAAAGGAACATAAGTACGTGACACACCAAACTGATCGTGTGTGGGCAATTCAGCCCTTCACACCAAATTGAACACATCGATGTGCACACATCGAACTGACACACCAAACTGATCGTGTGTGGGGGGCCTTGAGATCACTGAAGTGAAGCAACGCAGACCCACGTTAGTACCAACATGGGTGGTTGGTAGAGAACGTTGGGTGCTGCAAATTTTCTCTCTCCTAAATCCCCTACACCAGGCCTGCCCTACACCTACTTCCTCCTCTTCCGCAAGCAGCCTCCTACGGGTTCACCCTGTTATGACTGCTTGACTTACTCCCCAACCCGTTATTGTGCTTGCTTGTTTGTTTGTGTTTTAGGGCCCTTCAACTACAAGGTCATTGGAGCCCCGTCCACTGCGTAGTTCTGATGCAGAGGCTGCACAGACACTACACTAATGCGACGATTTTTGAATACAAGCGGTACCCAGTTTTCCCAAGCGGCCACCCATGTCTGTACTAGGTGAGGTTGCGTTGCTTAACTTCAGTAATCAGACGAGAATGGTGTGTCCAAGGCAATTTGTCGTTCACCCCGTTATTGTAACATATACCATACACGCTCAGGTCACTTAAAACTGACATTTTGCCACACACGCACAGTTCAAACCAGGCCCTGCTCGTGAGTCACAGGGACCCTAGGCAAGTGGGGCCATCGCCACCGCCCCCCATTAAATTTAATGCAGTTCTAAATTGTCCAACCGTCCCTCAGCCCATTGGCATTTGTCCCATTGACAGCGCATTGCTATGACTGGAACAAGGCGCCCTGAGAAAGCCTACATTTAGAAAAGGCCCTACCAATCAGAGAAGCTTGGGAACTCCAGGACTATGAACATTTTAAATGAGCGGGGGACTTCGTGGCAAGATGGCAGTACCTCTGAAATTAGCCGCCCTAGGCAGCCGCTTAGGTTTGCCTACCCGATGAGCAGCCGCCTGTGGTTCAAACTCAGAGAAGTTTACCACACGCACAGTTCTGCTTACTGTGTTATATACAGTTTGGACTGAAGGTAACGCCACCACACATGTGAAGTTGAGTTGAACTGCACAGTTAAATGTTTTGCCACTTCAAAAGCTCTTCAGTTCAAAAATTTTAACTGAAGATTCGATGACATTTCCCCACACACGTAGCGATCTAACTGTACAGTTTTAACTGAACAGTTGACTACCTGTCAACTCAAATAGCGTCACGCATAGCTACTCTGCGGTGCCTGAAGTAGCGTTGCGACGTCACTACTTTTTGTGCTGTGTCGTCTGATTCAACACTAATAGCGTTAGCGCGTGGGTATAAGGAACCAGGCATTAGTTTTGAGATTTGGTAGGCAAAAAGGGCACGGCACGCCTTCTAGACAGTTGCCAAATTTGTACTGGCGACATTTCACCACATGTGTGCATTGAATTGCTGTGGTGTCCCTGCGGCACCCGCACGAGCAAAAATCGCAAGTGTGCACCGGGCCTAAGTTGCATCGACGACGTCACATTTTTCATTAGTGATGACATCTAAATACAAAATATTACCCTCTTAAAAAAAGCAACTCCTAACCCTTTTCCCGCTTATGGCAGGGTCGGGTACCCATTTGTCCCTCTGAATGGACACCGGGTGATATATTGGTCATAGTTTTTTCTGCAGCCGGTTGCCGGCCAAAGCTGCATCCATCCCTACGCTTACCGTATTTATCGTCGGTCTAGTGTTCGTTGGGGAATGCTACCGACGCCAGGGGGCGATCTCCTACACCTGGAAATGTTGCCTCATCTACCCGTTGCGTAGTAGAGAGGGTTCTTTTACGTGCAAGTGCCATCGTACACCCACACGGGACCTCGGTTTTACTTCTCATCCGAAAGAAGGAACACTCGCAGCCTCTCTCTCTCTCGCCCGAAAGAAGCCGACCCACCACGGTCCAGTATCGAATCTAGAACTACTGGCGTAGTTGCCGAGCGTGCTAACCACTTACCCTCTTAAACCTATGTAAATCACTTAGATTTCAGCCCAAAATTCATTATTTAAAAAAAGCAACGTTTAGGTAAGAACCAGTACCAACTAATAAGGATAGAACTTAAAATATAAGGCTCTAGGAAGAATTTCAGTTCATATCAATAATCCCTTTTCGTGTCTTTCTTCAACAAAGACCAAACCAAACTTTCACCTTTTGAAAATAATATTAATATTCATCTTGCTATATAATCTCGAATTTTCAATTCGAAAATATAGAAATGCATACAATATCGACGCATATAAATAAATAGCAAACAAACAAAAAAATGAGATGGAAAGACCTTATTACGACGACGTACAGTAGGTGGATTAGATCTTATTAAAAATCAAGTTAAACCCTAATGGCAAAAAAATGTGAACTTCCTTTATAATACTGCGTGTGTGTAGTAATTGAAAGATATGAAAGGATTCAAAGAAAAGGATACTTTTTTTCTCCTATTTCCACTGAAAATGATATCAGTATTCATGAAACGCGTCACATGAATACAAAAATTCAATTCATAAGATAAACACCGACGATTCTCAAATACTGTTTTCAACCAACTAATCGTATTCACTTCCATTCTCAAACTTTAGATATTTAACATATTCGCTATGTGAAATACCTGTTCCTGTCAATAAGGCCGTTGTCAGAACCCTACCGCGAAGGTCAGGCGGTGCAAGGGCGGGGCACACCACTGGAGGTGGATCTGGATCACTTGGCTCCTGACACCATCATTAACACCACGCTGGGAGGAGAAAAAAGACGCCTGGGACATGCTGTCTCTCAACATGCATAGGACATACTTCATGAAAAAAAAAAGGAAAGAATGATCTGAGCCAAGAAGTGCCACAGACTCACGCTAATAACGAGTGAAGCCCTAAGGGCACAACAACAACAACCCTAACCTAAAGTCATCATCAGCGTCCCGCCTGTGGCAGGGACGGGTCTGCGGGCCCACTGAACATGCTCTGACTGCAGGCACCCCAGCCAGGCGTCTGGAACCCGCAGGAAATATTGGCTAAGTTTCTGTGGGGGGATGCCAGCCTAACCCCACTGTTCCAACACCGCATTATACAACCAAAATACAAATTTTTGGCAGATAAATTAATGCTTTGTTGGCTATAATAGCTGCAACACCTATCCTTATGTATCGTCGGCCTACTATTTTGGGGGGCACCACCGAGCTCCTTCACCTGGGAATTTTGCCTTCTCTACCCGTTGCATAGTAGAGAGAGTACTCGTCCGAAATAAGCCAACCCCCCTCGACCCAGTATCGAACCTGGACCCAGTAACGCAGTCAATCAAGCACGTCAATCGAGGGCCCTTCAACTACAAGGTCATCAGAGCCCCGTCCACTGCATAATTCTAGTGCAGAGACTGCACCACTGAAGTTAAGCAACGCACGCCCAGTTAGTACTGACATGGGTGGTCGCTCGGGAAAGCTGGGTACTGCTAATATCCAATAATCGTCGCATTAGTGTAGTGTCGGTGCAGTCACTGCATTAGAACTATACAGTGGACGGGTCTCTAATGACCTCGTAGTTGACGGGACCTTAAACTCCAACAAACAAACAAACAAAAGAGACTGCACAGACACACTACACTAATGCGACGATTATTCGGTAACAGCAGTGCCCAGTTTTCCCTAGCGGCAGTGGCGTCACTAGGGGAGTGCGGGAGGTGCGGGCCGCACCGGGTGACACCACTCGCACCATGACAAAATGGGTGACACCAGAACAGAAGAAGGAACAGAGCAGGCAGAGCGGCGTTTTTTTGGAAGGAGGAGGTCACACCATGGCGTCACCGCACTGGGTGACGCGAATCCTAGAGACGCCTCTGCCAAGCGGCCACCTATGTTAGTACTAGTTGGGGTTGCGTTGCTTAATTTCAGTGATCAGACGAGAACTGAGGTATCCGACGTAATAAGCCGCTCAATGCGCCGCAGAGTGAGGTCAAACAGAGAAGGGAAAGGGGAAGGAAAAGGTCTTTCGCCCCTCCCCTCCACGATAGCATTTCCCTGGCTTTCAACAGAGGCACAGCGTGTATGCGGCCCACAAGCCACCCTACTGTATCCAGAAGACAATGGTAGGTTCTTTAGTCGGGAGTCTAGTAGCACGAGTCCGACAATCATTTCACGTCTTCGTCAGAGGGGAAAAACCAGCAAAATGGTGACATTTTCTCGAAAGTTGGAACTTATCAGTCCTCTTATTAATTTTTCGCCTTACTTCTAACCAAATTTAGCAACGAAACCACCTAAGATTTTAACAATAATGTACGAATTCTGAATAGTACTAATACACTGTTTGCATGCAGAAAACTGGTTCGATTTTGCTTTTCTTTCAGAATTCGGCGAAAATTCAGTGGAGTTTGGGACATAACTGAGTACCTAGTGAACTAGGCAAAAACGAAAAAAATAGGAGAGAAGGGGGCAGGAGGGAAGTGTGTAGTAAAGTGTCTTTGACAGAAGAAGGAAAAATAAAGGAACCTGACACAAAAGGTCTCTTAGAAAGAAGACAGAAAAAAAAGAAAGGGGCGCATTTGAATATGCTTACTTGTGAATGTGAAATGTGACACGTTTTCAAACAGAACTTGAAGTAATAGTAAACGAGAAGGAAAAGGTAGAACTCAAACCTTTAAAAAAACGACGACAATAACAACAACAGCAACAAGCATTTCTCTCTTAAGAGTTCTTCAAAATACAAAGGACCTTTGCGGTCACAATATAAGTTTCCGAGACAAGTAGTATTGATTTCTTTACCAACACTGGCACGAAAATGGTTCATATTATTCAGAGTTGAAAACTTGTCAACCTTCAAAGAGTATATTAAAACCATATTTTAATAAAAATTAAAACAAATATTAATAACAACGGTTTTCTGGGAGAGGGAAAAAAGACAGGAAAAAAAGTACTAGTAATTTAATGCATGCCTGAATTTCTCGGAGATTTGACCTCGTATTACTTTAATCCTATTGGCGTCTAAAATTATAAAAGACACGATCGCCTTTTAATATATCAAAGAACCTATAAATAAAGAAAAAAAAGACATATGTGATAGGACCTTATAGTTTTTCTGCCTCAAAATGATCATCATCATAACAACTTGAATTTCAATACCTATCCCCACATATGCACTTCAACTTTTCATTTGATTTCTATATATTTATAAGGAGAGAGTGCTTTTCAATGTCTGAATGAGCCACTTGATATTTTTTTATAACTTGACTTTTACTAGAATGATCGATGTCAACACTCACTTTTCAATTTCTTACAGATCACAAGAAAATAAGAAGAATTATTGAAAAGGAATCAAGATGTAAGGGAGGAAGAAGTAAAAAAATAAGGATAAAGAAGTGCCTATGAAGAAAGAGGCGAATATTGCAATATCAAACGACATTCGATTAGTTATCATCTAATAATAAAGTGAATACAAGAAGAAGAAAAAAGAAACGACGATTGAGGAGGAAGGACCAAAAAAAAGGTGGACGAGAAACGGTGTGATCATTACCAATTTAGTTTAAAAGCGACAAATTGAATCCATTGATTGATATGAAGGAGTTCAACTTAATGGCCGCATTGTATTCGATTAATGGATCCTTTTTCAATACAATGACACCAAAAAAAACTATATATGACTTCAGCGTGGATTTCAAAACTGGTCAAGGATGAGGTGATAAAGAATATTAGGAAATGTAATTGAATTTCGTTTATTGTTGAACCAAAATTTAATAGAAATTAACTTTTCTAGAGGTGAAAGACATGGGGGCACTTACTGCATTCTAAAACAGAGTCGCCTGCCGCTGTTATTGCGTCTCCACTGGGAAATGAATTATAGATATATATACTGTATGTAACTGTTTTTAATTATCGAAAAATGCTTTGTTCCTTTGTGATTTTTGTCTTACTCTTACGTCTTAACATTTGACGATGGTCAGGGGTCACTGGGCACACAAAGAAATTAAAACATTGGTTATATCGAGCTGCTAGTCTCTCGCCATTTTTGTATTCGAAAAACTTATAATCAAAAAAGTAACGCGTTCGAATATTGTAACCGCATGCGCAAAAAAAGCTGCACGTTCGTCTTTGCACTCAAGTTTAACCCTGCATATGGAACTTTGACGCCTATGACGTAGTTGATGCCAATTAAGTCAACTACGATTTCTCTCGAAGCTGCGGAACCCAGTTCGAACCCGGGGGAGCGACAGTTTGATGACTTCTTTCGAGCATCGAAATTGACGCCTTTTGACACTGAGCCCCAACAACAATATGATGTCATTAAGCCATTGTTGCAGTCTGCAGAGCAAAAAAAAAACATGGCAAGAGCAAGATTACTTTGGTGTTCATACTGTGTACAGTTTGGACTGAGTTCAATTCCCAGCTGTGGAGACAGAGGCGTCACCCAATGTGGTGACGCCATGGTGTCACCCCCCCTCTCCAAAAAAAACGCCGCTCTGTCCATTCTTCTGTTTTGGTGTCGCCCCATATGTCATGGTGCGAGTGGTGTCACCCGGTGCGGCCCGCACCCCCCGTACTCCCCTAGTGACTCCACTGTTTGGAGACATGAGGCACATTACCGCACCACCGTTCTCCTTCTCTTCATGCTCATCGCAACTGCTAACACTTTCTCCGCCTATGGGAAGGTCGGGTACCCATCGTGTCACTATGCTTATTTATCGTCGGTCTTTTGTTCGTTAGCAGTGGCGTCCCAAGGGGGGTGCCGGGGAGTACAGGCCGCACCGGGCAACGCCACTCGCACCATGACAAATGAGGCGACACCAAAGCAAAAGAAGCGGCTTTTTTTTCGGTAGAGGGGGGGGGGGTAACACCATGGTGTCATCGCACCGAGTGACGCCAACCCTAGCGACGCCACTGTTCGTTGGAGCACTCCACCGACGCCACGGGGACGAGCTCCTACACCTGGAAATTTTGCCTCATCTACCCGTTGCATAGTAGAGAGGGTTCTTTCACGTGCAAATGCCATCGTACACCACATGGGACCTCGATTTTACTTCTCATCCGAAGGAAGACGCACTCGGGGCTTCTCTCTCTCGCCCGAAAGAAGCCCAACCCAGCTCGGTCCAGTATCGAACCTGAAACCACTGACGCAGTGAATCGAGCACTCCACCTATTGCGCCACCGAGTCAGGTTCAACTTCCTCCTCATCCTCAGTAGTATGTTGAAGGACCTGAATCTGTTATTCGCACCGTACAAAGACGTCTTCATTGCGTGAGACCATTAACTTCTGCCAGACTTGATCTTTCTATCATTAGATTTAGAAGGCATCAGCCCTCCTCGGTGGCACACGCACGTTATCGATGACTGTGCCAGTGGTTTCAGGTTCGATACTGGACCGTGGTGGGTTGGGCTTCTTTCGGCCGAGAGAGAGAAGCCCCGAGTGCGCCTTCCGACGGATGGACGGGTGCCCTACTGTGTGGTGTACAATGTCATTTGCACGTCAACGAACCCTCTACTACGCAACTGATAGATGAGACAAAATTCCCAGGTGTAGGAGCCCGTCCCCTGGCGTCGGTGCAGTGCCCCAACGAACAGTGGACCGACGATAAATAAGCATAGAAGTTGCAGCTTTGGTAGGCAACCGGCAGGGGAAGAATACCGTGCAATAGATCGCCCATATATCCATCCAGAGGGACAAAGATGGGTACCCGACCCTGCCATAGGCGGGAGAAAAAGGGGTCAGTATTAGTAGTTGCTAGTCGCTTGCAAGGATTTCATGTAAAGTATGGTCATTGATTTGTAAATGAAAATGAGTACACCAGTGGCTTAATACTCAGCAAAACAACGACTGCATTCTGCATCTTTTGGACTTAGGATGGTGGTTAAAAATTCGTGATATTCAAAAAACAGTATGCAGTACCAAATAGTTGGAACCAAAAATGTTGGTGGATTAAATAAAAGTTTCCCGTTCGTGGCGTTTCTGGGTGGATTAGTTTGGGATTAAGTGTAGAACGGGTTACAACAGTCAGTTGCATTCAGTCCTTAACCAAAATGCGTGAGTGGTATGTTGGAGAGTTTGCACTACTTACATCTCATGCCTTCAATTGATATTTATAAACGGGTTCATAATGTAACTCGCGAAGAATTAAGCGTAGAGATATTAATAGACTCCATAATTTTTCTCAGAAATTGTACGAACTGCCAAGAAAACCACATAAAAATGGGCGAAATCGCAGTTAAGAAACTTCACCAAATATTCACTGAAACATCAAAGAGAGAAAAAAAAAACCCACATTAGTCTACAAGCATAATACAAAAGTTAAGCGAGAAAATAAACATAAGTCATAATAAAAGTATAATTATTATTATTATACTGAAATTAGGTCTGTAAACTGCAAGGATTTTCTATATTCCAACTATTTCTCTCTCTCTACACACAAACAGAAAGATGATCAACCCTTTTTCTTAATCTCAGAAAGGATTTCAAAACCCCAACACACTTATTAAATAATCTATTTGCGTTATTATGATTTAAAAGCGCCATCTATCATCCAAACTGAAAACCTGACTCCCTTAATCCCATTTAATCAGCGGCAAGTAAACATCCGTCTGATTTCTCGCGCACTGAGAGGGCGAAATACGAGTCAAAATCATTTCTTTAGTCAAACCATGTCCATAAATTCGTCCACTATTTAATCAACTCTCATCTTCATAAAAGAGTCTCTGCCAGCAAACAGCTTCCTGAAAATGACGACCATCTCAGTACCACCACGCCCATCAGCGGACATAAAACAGAAAACAAAACCTCATGAATTAATTAGCATCACGTCCTGCACTCTAACCTACCCTAATCAGGATTTGATCCTACGACATTTACTTCTTAAATAAAAGAAAGCGGAAGAAGTACATTTGTTAAGTAAGAGGTTGGCACAATGACCTCACTGAATGTCTCACCTCTTTAACTTACGAGACAAAAGCTGTATTGCGTTGGACACACCAGTTCTCGCCTCACGCGCGGATCCAGGATGGCGTTTTGGGGGTTGCAACCCCCTATGCACATATAAACTTATATTCGCATAATATGTGAGGTTTAGCTCAACCCCCCACCCCCGACGACAATCCTGGATCCGCCACTGTCTCGCCTGATCACTGAAGTCAAGAAACGCAACTCCAAATAGTAGGGAGCGGCGAATTGCGTTGGACACACCAGTTCTCGTCTGATCACTGAAGTTAAGCAGCGCAACTCCAGCTAGTACTGACATGGGTGGCCGCTTGGGAAAACTGGGTACTGCTAAGACCCAAAAATCGTCGCATTAGTGTAGTGTCTGTGCAGTCTCTGCATTAGAACTACGCTGTGGACGGGGCTCTAATGACCTTGTAGTTGAAGGACCCTAAAACACCAACAAACTCCAGATAGTACTTGCATGGATGACCACTTGACTTGGGAACACTGGATACTGCTAAGACCCAAATCGTCCTAACAGCGTGGTGTCTGTGCAGACTCTACATCCGAACTATGCAGTGGACGGAGCTCTAATGACCGTTGTAGTTGAAGGGCCCTAAAACACCAACGAGACGAAAAAAAGAATTTAACTTGCGGTTCGGGTATTGGAGGTTCGAACCTGGATTGCAAAAAGAAGTAAGTTTCCACCAACAGAGGTTCTCAAGTGTGCCTTCTTCTTACAGCTCCGAATGAAAAGTATGAGTGTATACGAGTCACCATTACATCGAAAAGAAGGGACCCTCCCCCTCCCCAACCTTTTGTGGCTGTTGAAATGCCGGTTTATCTACTTCTGAACGTACACGTGTCAAAGATTTGTTTCTCCATGCAATAGTGTAACCAGGGGCGTAGGCGTCTGGGCCTATGCGAATTCCAGGTCTCGAAATTTTTACCTCCCCCTAGTCGGCCCCGGTAGGACATCGTACCAGGCATTTTTACCTTCCTATTCAGGTCGAAAAGAAGGAAGGCACTCACGAAGCTTCCCTGAAGCTGTCCGCCTAAGATGGACTCACAAGCCAGGCATTCTACCACTGAAGCTTTGTTTTTTCTGCAAGGAATTTCAATCCCACGGAAGATGCACTCCTCGCCGCCTATCATCCGAAAGGAATCATTTGCCACGACCAGAATCGAACCTGTTATCATGAACTCAAGGTGACTGGCTATCTCGAAAGTAAATAGTGATGGTTGTTGTCCTTTTGAAAAGCCATATTTCAACCTATAAAATATTTAACTTTCTTTGGCAAACTAGTCACATCAATAAATTATATCTCGCTGAAATGTCTGTAAATAATTTCTTTTTCTCACCTGTCAGAAACAAACTTAACAGTTGAGACATTTTCAATTTCAAGATGACATAAAAATTCAATATTGTTTTTTTGGTTGACACAGTGTCCTCGGGTCTTTTTCTATAGATCCCATAAAAAAATAAACAACAAATAACCAATAACAGTAAAAACAATTGGGTTAAATATGAGGGTAAACCATGAAAACCTGTTACCCCTAACAACCGCTGCCACCACCACCACCACCTGAAAAACTTACAACGAGGCCAGGACGTCAGTGCAGTCATTGATACATCAAATGGTCAACTCAAATGTCAACAGTACTGGTTAAAGAAACGTTTAAGACCTCCGTTTAAACAGCAGTGACAATCGCAGGTCCGATACTAACCAACACGAATGCACGAGGTCCCGCTTGATACACGCGTGCACGAGGTCCCGCTTGATACACGCGTGCACGAGGTCCCGCTTGATACACGCGTGCATGTACTACTTCACCTCTGAATTCCATAACAGCCCTCAGAATTAACAGGAGTCTCCTATGGTGTCCGACACAAGCTGTCACACGTGGATTGAACCTTCATTCAACAACTAAAACGAAAGAACGGTACTCAACGACCTATCAGAACTGATCATCAAATGAATAATGAATTAGACAGTCCGATAACGTGGTTACATCACCGTTGGCTGCAAAACAACTGCTATTTTTAAATGATTTTCATCTCTGAGCATCAATTTGACAACGCAGAAATTGACTTTCGTTGTTTTGCGGTGCATCATTTCCCCATACTTTGGAAAGTTAAACGCAGATGTAGTTGAGAGGTTTGCTATATTTTTAAAGCGTGAACAAACGGTGTGAGATTTGACGATGAAACGCTTTCTCATATAATTAGCAAGTTGACAGGCTTTGATTTCATACCTCAATGTGTATCCAGTCACAGATGAATTTGTTCATTTCCTGTATGATGTGATATCTTGTCAGCTCAGTGCAATTTGGGAGGCGAGAAAGGAAAAGACAGAGAGAGAGAGAGAAACAAAGGGATGAATTTGACGACAGAAATTCAAGAAGACTACAAAAGCTACAAATAGTAACAGCCACACAACCATATAGCACAACACATCTCTTTTTCTTAATAACTCTTGTCATCAATCACACCGATTTTAGACATACCGCTCTGAGCAATAAGCCTGTCATTCAAAGTGATATTGAACTGCAAAACCACATTTGAAATCCTAATTGCTGATTCCCCCAATGCCTATATACCTACATATGATTAGGATTTAAACGAGTCAACATCAAATAAGTATACAATATATACGAGCTCTGCAAATAAACTTATAGTTACTGACAACATGGAAACCACTTTTAAGATTATTGACATTACGTTAATAAATCATACATACGCACACAAACACGCACACGATATAATGTCAACGAACGAAAAAGAAGCCACGAAAACATCCATATCGAACAGGAGAGGAATTAAGGCGAAAAACATCTTATTGGTGACATTCTAGGTAAACTATTCGACGTGTTTTTAAAGAAACTTGACAACTTTGAATAAACAATTTCTACTTTTGAAAAACTTTACTTTCCGCAAAAACAAATTCGAACATTAGAACGCACACCGAATTGCCACGTTTTTAAAAATGGAACTCTCCTGTTATTGGTCTGCAGCTATCACGTGACTTAGTTTCCTCAATTCTTCGAAGGAACATTCTAAAAATACCTACTACATTTATCACAGCTTCAAAACAACTTTCATTTTTTGTTTTGTTTCGTTGGTCATTTCAAAGCAATGGGAGAGCGGCGAATTGCGTTGGACACACCAGTTCTCGTCTGATCACTGAAGTTAAGCAGCGCAACCCCAGCTAGTACTTACATGGGTGGCCGCTTTAAAAAACTGGGTACTGCTAACACCCAAAAAAGTCGTCGCATTAGGCAAGGCGCAAAATGAGACGCAGGTGTCGAAGGTCACACGGGGTGTAGCAGCCCTGCGAAATTCTGTTCGCAGGCAATCACCGCACATTGAATCGCAGTTTTTCACCATACTTGTCACACCAACTTCACGCAGGAAACTGCGGCATTACCACTGCGCTCCGCAGGGTCAAGTGGCACAGACAGTGAGTCACGTCACCCTACGACTTAACATGCGCAACTACATACTATCATGTCAGCCGCAGAAATTTATGGTGAGTTACCCTGCGTCACCTGCTGAGACTGCGTCTCATTTTGCGCTGCGCTTTAGTTTGGTGTCTGCGCAGTTTCTGCATAAGAACTATGCTGTGGACGGGGCTCTAATGACCTTTGTAGTAGAAGGGCCCTAAAACACCAACGAACAATAACAAAACAAATCAAAGCAATGGGGAGATAAACTCGGATGTGACCCGTAGAATCAATGGGGGGTTTGGTTGAAATGGAAACAGGCAAGCGGAGTCCTGTGCGATAGGAGGGTCCCAATCAAGTTGAAAGAGAAGTTTTACAGGACAGTGGTTAGGCCAGCTATGGCCTAAATGGATCAGAGTGTGGGGTAGTGAAGAAAAGCCATGTAAATAGAATGTAAGTAGCCGAGATGCGAATGCTGCTGCACACGAGTGGCGTGTCGAGAGCGGATAGAATTAGGAATGCGTAGATTAGAGGGAGCCTGGGGGTGGTGGACATCGCCGAAAAGATGAGGGAGAATAGGCTGAGGTGGTATGGCCACGTTATGAGAAGAGGAGCTCGTTAGGTGCATTCCAGGAATGCAGGTGGTCGGCAGCATCCGGGGTAGGGGGAGACCGAAGCAGACGTGGGAAGAGGTTGTCCGGAGGGGCATGGCAGTGTGTGGGGTGGACGGGGACCTCGTGGGAAACAGACGGGAGTGGAGGGCTAGAACCCGCAAACTCCACTCCGTCACAGGCGGGATAAGGGTATGATGATAATAGAGAGTTTTTCTGGCTGCGGTTCTATCTGACGTAATGCGGACGAATTATCAACTGCGCAAACTCAGACCCTGCATGCGTCTGCGCAGTTCACGATTCGTCTGCATTGCGTAGTGTACGTCAGATAGAACCGCAGCCAGAAAACTCTCTAATGATGTTTTGTTTCGTAGGTGTTTTAGGGCCCTTCAACTACAAGCTCACTAGAGCCCCGTCCGCTGCATAGTTCTAGTGCAGAGACTGCACATGCATTACACTAATGCGATGATTATTGGGTATTAGCAGTATCCAGGTTTCCTAAGCAGCTACCCATGTTAGTACTAGCTGGGCTTGTGTTGCTTAACTTCAGTGATCAGACGAGAACTGGTGTACCCAACGCAATAAGCCGATCCCAACAACTTTCCTAATCAACTGTTGAATTTCATTCAGTTTAATTAATGTCTAGGAGAGAAGACAAAAGGGGTGCCTGCACATGAATATTCAACCGGCATTGTCGATTTCGTATCGATCCAGCCTCGGTGGCGTAATTAACAGCGTGCTCTATAACTGCGTCAAGGGTTCTAGGTTCGATACTGGACCGAGGTGAGTTGGCTTCTTTCGGACGAGAGAGATGCCCTACTTGCGGTTCCGTCTGGTGTATAATGGCATTTCCACGTCAAAGAAACCTCTGTACTATGCAACCGGTAGATGAGGCCAAATTTCCACGTGTAGGAGCTCACCCCCTGGCATCGGTTGTTGTAATTGCTGTTGTTTGTCGGTGCTTTAAGGTCCTTCAACTACAAGGTCATTAGAGCCCCGTCCACTGTGTAGTTCTGATGCAGAGACTGCACAGACACTACACTAATGCGACGATTTTTGGATACTAGCAATACCCAGTTTTTCCAAACGGCCACCCTTGTTAGTACTAACTGGGGTTGCGTTGCTTAACTTCAGTGATCAAACGAGAACTGGTGTGTCCAACGCAATTTACCGCTCCCCCTGGCATCGGTGGTGTCCCGACAGACTGTAGTACTGACCGGTTGTAGCTATGATTTTCAACCGGCTGCAGAAAAAGACTGTCCAATGCATCACTGTTGTGTCCATTCAAAGGGACAAGGTGGGTGGCCGACCCTGCCATAGACGGGGAAAGGGTTAGGAGTTGCTTTATCGATTTCGTATCGAAGGAATACATTTTGGCAGCTAGTTCTGTGTAGTGCAGCCAAGTTGCGTTGGGCACACACACCAGTTCCCGTTCGATCACTGAAGTGAAGGAGCGCAAGCCTACGTCAATACCAACATGGGTGGTTGGTAAAGAACTTCGGGTGCTGGAAATTAGCCCTCTCCTTCGTCCTTTCACCTATATCCTCATCTCTCGTGGGGCAGCCTCCTAAGGGTTCATCCTGTTATGGCTGCCTGGCTTAATCCCCAACCCTTGAAACTAATCCAGTAATCCAGAATGCTTACCTATGTAACTTCAAGTGTCAAAGTTCGAGCCTTGTCGACGACAATGGTGCGGTTATTTTCAAAAGCAGAGAAATAACCGCAATGAGTGGAAACATTTTACGGGGATTGGCAAGCCTCGTCTTTTTCACCTCCACCTGCTCTCGTCGGTAGAGTTAGCGACAAACCCCAATTTAATGTCTTCCGACCAATTCTACTGTAATTACGGATATCTGGGCCTCATTAGAAGAATTTTATTAGACTTATATCGAGCAAGATCCAAATATGGATTCAAGATCAAACGAACAACGACTTCTACAACTGTTGCTTTACTTTGTTTTTAAATTATTACAATAATTCAGACAGAATAAATATTGCCTTGCGGTTAATATTCAAAACCACAATTCTGTCGTCTACATCGGCAAATTCAATAACTTAAGAGTATAATTAGATTGTGGTACCTTACTTCCTTCAACCGAAAGCAACTTCATAATCCAATTTATTAACTAGCATTCAATGGACATTACGAAACCCTTACTTGCCACAAAACTCACAGTTTCCATTCGGTTCCACACATTTATGCTGCAGGCGTTGTCCTCGACTCAGAAGCGGTAGTTGATTTCATTTTTCTGGACGCTCCTCTATTTCCAGGTTTCCTATTGCCTCTGCGCCGTTTACAGCTCCCCTTACGTTTCCCTTTGCACCTTTGAGCAGGTCTCCTTTTACCTCGAACGCCCTTCTTATTATTATTATTATTATTGCTTGGGTCTCTTTGATTGCCAAAATTCACACTAACAGCTCGTCCCACAACGGCACTTCCTTCCTGTTCATCAACAAACGATGTCTTCGTAGTAACAGAGGTGGTGGCAGTTTTATTGCATGGGTGTGCACCATCAGAATGGTTCTCCTGCTCATCTACTTCAGTATCACTCACTTCGCCCTCCTCATCTTCATCCTCTTGTTCATCATCTCCTTTCAGGTTGTCCACCGACGATGACGTCTCCTCCGATGCTCCAGATGCGATCAAAGACGGTTCTTCCAAGACGCTGCTTGCTGCAGAATTGATATCTTCTGTGGTCATGGTGAGATGTTCTGACTGCCCCAACGTGGCACAGGCCACCAGTGAACAACAAACCAGAACGGCGACCACGACAATAGTGCACAGTCGTAAAACAGATATACACTTTGACATCTGGAAAAGTGATAAAGGAACAATAAACGAATGAGAGTAACTTGTAATAATAATGCATGGCATTTTGCAAACACGAAGAAGTGAATTGCATTTGAAATGACTTGGTGAACTTCCGTGTAGGCCACGTAGACCCGGGTTACGAGACCGCCGAAGGGACCTGGTATTATTTAAGTTCTACTATTTTAACTGTAACATTCGTGCGCAAAACTTTCGCATATTTAGTTCGTTGGCGTTTTAGGGCCCTTCAACTACAAGGTCATTAGGGCCCCATCCACTGCGTAGTTCTAATGCAGAGACTACACAGGGAGCGGCGAATTGCGTTGAACACACCAGTTCTCGTCTGATCACTGAAGTTAAGCAGCGCAACCCCAGCTAGTACTGACATGGGTGGCCGCTTGGGAAAACTGGGTACTGCTAAGACCCATCGTGTGTGTGGGGGGGATGCCGGCCTCCTCCACATGTCCTGCCTCCAATGTCGGTAAAAGAAATCGCCCCAAGAGAGAAGATGGAGCTAAAAGAAGCAGGGATTGTAGTAGTAGGTCAGGTGACTGCATAAAAGTTGTTGTTGTTGTTATTGGGCCCTTCAAGTACAAAGGTCATTAGAGCCCAGTCCACAGCGTAGTTCTTATGCAGAGACTGCACAGACACTACACTAATGCGACGATTTTTGGGTGTTGGCAGTACCCGGTTTTCCCAAGCGGCCACCCATTCAGTACTAGCTGGGGTTGCGCTGCTTAACTTCAGTGATCAGACGAGAACTGGTGTGTCCAACGCAATAAGCCGCTCCCAACTTTCGCCCAACAACGGCTAATCAGCTTATCATACAATCTGAAGGTCCTTTGCTGTATGAAAGTTACGACTGCGGCGTTTGGGCCTCGTTCTATCCCGTCAGGCTAGGGCCTATAAAAACCGTAATTCGGCACTGCTCATTACTAGAGAGTTAGTGGTGAACGTCGACGATGACGATTCGAACAATACGAGGTCAAATGAGGCAAATGCGCATGCTCAATTGCTGGTCTGCTTTTCGTGAGCATGCACAGTTGCCACATTTGACCTCGTATCGTTCGTATCGTCATCGTCGACGTTCACCACTAACTCTCTACTACCTAATTCAGTCGAATCTTTTAAAACATGTTTTTGAACGTCGCTAGCAACTATTTTCTTGTAAACAGTTCAGATTCTAGCATTCAAATATTGCGTGAAGGACTTCATTAAGCTGAAAATAATTAGGGACAATCGCCATTTCGAACATAAAAATGGCGACTAAATAGAACGAATAAGCCACGTGCATTCAGTACGTTCACGTTCGTTCTCATTTTAAACGTGACTGTCAACAAAATGCAGGAAAAAAGGTAAATGTCCACCCTTTTCATCTTTCTTGAAAAAGAATTAGTAATATTAATAGCATTTTCTTACCTTTAACAAACGTTAAAATCAGTAGTAGTTTTCCAACAGTCTTCTGACGATCCAAGTGATTCAAGAATCAGCCTAAACTGAATCGAATGTTTCAAAAGTAGGCTTATATATGATGCGATGGACAGTATGTGGGTGCTCACCTTCCTTTCTGCTTCTCCACATCATCTGGTTTCGTGAAAATATAACTAGTTAGTAACGGGAGGGTGGCCGTGGTAATTAAGAAGTCTACTTTTTAAAATTATATATTAATTCAAGACATTCTCGACCATAAAGGCCATCATCCTGCCCCCTGAAAACCTCCCACTTCAAGCACGAAACTGAGTAGGTTAAGTTGAAAGGTGCACATGAGGACACCATTCGGAAGTGAAGAGGAAGCAGGCAATTGTTTCAACTGACCTTTCATATTCGAGAGAAATGATTACAAAAAAAATTACTAGGAAGCTCATAAATGTGTTAAAAAATATATATTGTGGGTGAGCACTTACCAGCTCCTAGTCC
Organism: Trigoniulus corallinus; assembly: GCA_013389805.1. Classification (NCBI taxonomy): domain Eukaryota; kingdom Metazoa; phylum Arthropoda; class Diplopoda; order Spirobolida; family Trigoniulidae; genus Trigoniulus; species Trigoniulus corallinus. The sequence goes on from JAAFCE010006668.1 coordinate 9,124,574, forward strand.
CTTTCCCGCCAATGGCAGGGTCGGATACCCATCTTTATCCCTCAAATGGACACAAGGGCAATATATTGGCAAGCTTTTTCCACAACCGGTTGGCGACCAAAGCTGCAACCTCTATGCTCCATCCCTACGCTTACCGTATTTATCGTCGGTCTAGTGTTCGTTGGGGCATTCCACCTACGCCCGGGGGCGAGTTCCTACACCTGGAAATTTTTGCTTCATCTATCCGTTGCATAGTAGAGAGGGTTCTTTCACGTGCAAATGCCATCGTACACCACATGGGTCCTCGGCATTACTTCTCGTCCGAAAGAAGGCGCACTCAGGGCCTCGCCCGAAAGAAGCCAACCCACCTCGGTCCAGTATCGAACTAACTACTGATGCAGTTACCGAGCAAGCTACCCACTGTGCCACCGAGGCGGGTTCGGACACATACATGTACATGATCACATAAAAAAATGAAATGCACTGTCCTAGTTTCCGATTAGGCCCGTGAGTTCCTCAAAAGTTGCGCTAGCTGAAACTAGGAAAGTAACAACCTTTTGACTTAGGTTGGTAGGCCAGGTGTCAGCGCCGGCCTTACGAATTTATCTTGTTTTGTTGGTGCCTTTGGGCCCTTCAGCTGCAATGGTCATTAGAGCCCCATCCACTGCGTAATGCCAAGGTAGTGCCATGCTGTTACGACGATTTAGGTATTAGCAGTACTCAGTATTCCCAAGCGGTCACCCATGTTAGTACCTGGTTAATACTAATTGGGGTTTCGTTGCTTAACCTCAATGATCAGGAGAGAAGGGACGTGTCCAACGTAATACAGTCGTTCTCGGCCTTACAAAGTGAGAGGCCCCGGGCAAGTGCAATTTGGGAGGCCCGGTCGTCCATCGTCCCGGGTAAGGCATAGCATTGTATACCAACAGTTGAAGTTCTGTCAATATCTTATTACAAATTATATTCTACAGGAGTTAAAATTGCCCCTACTCAGCGGGAGGCTCCGGGCTGCTGCCCATACTGCCCGCCCCCAAGGCCGGCCCTGCCAGGTGTTGTGCTGGGCTTTTTCAAACTGCGAGTTGCGATCTTTTAATGGGTAGCTAAAGAAAAGTCGTACTACCTAGTGTGGACTCTACCCTGCTGTTGATAGATCACCTTTACAACAGTAGAGTCCGATGTTGAATTACCAACGACACACTGATTCCGCCTATGGCAGGATTGAATCTGCGAGTTTTTGCTCTTTATTCCCGCCTATTCTCAGCTAGATGTCCCAGTCTCAAAGATACCCCCCCCCCCCAAAAAAAACAAAACACATCACTTAGAGTTGCAAGACCTAAAACTAGAGTTCAGATGAGGTCAAGTTCAAAAAAAAAAAGTTGCACATAACTCAAGGGGATGTGAACAATCTTATCATAAAAATGTTTTTAACTAGAAGGAAATTAAAAAACCATAAAAAAAACTAGTATCATAAGTTGTCACCTATTTTTTAACCAAGGTCCCGTGTGGTTCCTCGGGCCTCTTCGGCCCCTTAACGAACGAAATAGACTGACGTTAATGAACAAGTGGCTGCAGAATTAGGTCGCCAGTCGGCTGCGTAAAAATACCGTCCAATAGATGGCCCGTGTGTCCCGATGATGGCCTTGCCATTGGCGAGACAAGGAATCATGATGATGAGTTTCCTTGGTATCAATCTTTACATTTTAGGCGCTTTTCTGTAGTTTCTCTTGTCCGTTTCAAGGATCTTCAATATAATCAGTTCCAAGGACGGGGCCAGGTCCCGGCATGGAAAAGTACATGGGTACGGATCCGAGCACGATCTCGTTTGGTGGTACCAAGTCATGTTCTGAATCTTTCAAATGTTATGGTATAATGAACTCGGGCGGGGGAAATAGAACTTGGACAATGAAACTTGTGTCGGAAAACGTTGGAAATATACTAATGCACATTTTTCAAGAGCAGAGAAACAGGAAGTATCCTTAGAGCCGCATTGTACTTTTGGATCTCCAAAACCTTTATAGAAGGGCGACATATATAATTTAAGGCCAGGGTCGGCGCAGCTCCTGTTTTACACCCACGAACCAGCGCACGGAACCTACTGGATCAAGATGAGTTGGCTTCTTTCGGGCGAGAGAAAGTCTCGAGTGCGCTTTCCGTCGGACGGGGAGTAAAGCCGTGGCCCCGTGTGACGTACAACGTCATTTGCACGTAAAAGAACTTTTCTACTGTGCAACAAGTAGATCAGGCAAAATTCCCCAGGTGTAGGAGCTCGGCGGAGTGCCTCAACGAACAGTAGTCGACGATAAATCAGAATAGGGGTTGCAGCTTAAGTTGGGAACGGGCTGCGTAAAAATAGAGCTGTAGAGGTGGGTACCCGACCCTGCCATAAGCGAGAAAAACATTAGTAGTTGCTTTTTTTGAGTCAGCATACGGAAAAAGAAAACCACGGTTGGATCTACAAAAACCAGCAAGTGAAATGAGTAATAAATAAACAACATGCAATAAATAAATTCTCTTGTTGAGCGTGAGTGATCAGCGATTCGGTGAGAGGACCCCTTGGTTTACTAAAATAGTCTTGACAACCGACATTAAGTAACTAAAAACGAATCCCAATTCGCTGAGATCAAAGAGCTTTAACTGCACAAGCAAGGGATTCTGTCCATCACCCAAATACTTTTCAAAACAACTAAGAGTCTCTCAAAAGAGTAACAGTCTCTTACCAAAGACATTGTTGAACGATGGCTCATTTTGATACACGTGTAAATGGCACCCAAAATGAATATCTCGAAATTAACTTTTTTGTGTTCTCCAACACCTTAATGTCTTGGGCGATGAAGTTCAAAAGGCTGCATCCACTAGAATAGAGCAATAAATATTTATTGCTGCGTAAACCATCATCGCAATTTGCAACAGATAGAGATATCAACATTTCAAACCTAACCTCAAAGCGGGTTTAATTAGCATCTAATAATGACTACTTGCTAACAGCACACGCCATTTCATATCAACGCAATAATGTCATCAATCACGACACTACAATAATATGTTACTGCAGAAAATCTCTTACAAGAACAAAAATAATCATTAAGGATTATTTTTCTTGAGAGAAATATGTCAATGTGCTTACATTTCACACGAACTTCCTTTTTCATCTCGTAACGTAGAGCGGGAGGGGGGGAGCATTTTCTTGTTGGTGCTTTATCTTCTTGATTTCTATTCGTGAAAAATGATCAAAGTTTTAATTAGAACCAACTAGATTATGGAATAAAGTGAATTTCAAACAATATCTCATACCATTGTACTGTCGACTCTATGTAAAGAATCTTACGGTCTAATGGAAACTTACTTCCAAAAAATGGCCTTCTGCAAGGGAATGCGTCAAGTGGACCGCAGAAAAATGAGTCATATATTTCATTTGGCACCATATGACGGCATGATTGTCTTTAAATTATGCATGCCTATAGTCTAGTTCAGGTCCTGATGGTAACTACATTTTTGCGCATCAAAGAAAATAGTATAAACGCATGATTTATTCCTACTTTGTGCTGTGGCGTTCTGTTGATGTCTATAGATGATTATATCCAACTTTCTGAAACTCAACAAATGCACGCTCTAGATAGTCGTTCTTGTTGAATTATTCGATGGTGATAAGTCCACTTATTCAAGAAATCCTGTCATCGCAGTTTCTCGCTATCTCTACTTCTAACAAAATTCAATTTCACTTCTGAATAAATTGTCTTCTTCATCATCTCCTCCTCCACACTAGGAACTTCGCTTCTGACCAACTGTGACACTTTCAATTTGCAAATAAATTGAAATTTTATGGACATTGTCTGTAATGCCACACTCAACTTACATTTCTGAAGAAGAAGTTTTCCATTTCAACTACGCACATTATAACCTATAACAAAAATGAAATGCATTTCTAATTATCTATGGCATTCCAAATTCAATTTACAAGTGTTCGAATAATGGCTGTTAATTCAAGGAATTGTCATCACATGCCCCCCCCCCCCCACCAACAAGTGAAAAGTTTCATACCAAAATTGAAAAAATATGTCAACTTAATATTAATTTATCCCAAGGGATAACAATACAAGGTCTGACATGTCGAAAACTTTTCAAAAAATATTTAATTAATTAGAAATCATCGAATATCAGCCGCCATTTTGAAAGGAAGTGTTCGGAAATAGAACATGACATTCCGTTGGGGGGTGGTAAGGCGAACTGATGACGTCATAGTTAGCTGTCATTATCAGTTCAAGGACATGCTATCGAAGAGCGCTTTTAAGCTTCTCCGCTTCTGTATTTTCTTAAAAGATTATGTACGTTCCTAAAAATAGGAAATGTCGTAATGACATTATGTGTGTTCTTTGATGCACTTTCGTTTTGAAAGATAGTGTCTTATTGACATACGGTATAATAAATTGTACTCATTTGGAAGATGGCATCGTGTTTCTATTGTATACGTCGATGCCTTCACGGTAATTCGTTTGCCGATTCCCGTGTCCCTCAACACGAACAAGATATTGTCATTCTAGATACCAGTCGTATGGGTGAGTTGCTTGATTCAAGGTTCATTTCTCACTAGAATCGAATTCAATTGCATGTCTTGACGTCACTTGTCAAACGATACAGAAACCGTTGATAACATTATAAAAGTACAGTCTTATTATTATTATATGATGTCAAATTTTATCATTTAGGAAATGAAGTTGTCATTGTCAAAAATGGTCATAGAATCTGTGGAGGAGGAGCAGCCTTAGCCAATGTTCCAATTGTTCAAAATAAATCCTATTTCGAAGTAAAAGTACAGCAAAGTGGTAGGATCCTGGTGCTGCTAAATAATTTTATATATTCCTTCGACTATTCGGCAAAGGAACATGTTAAATAACACTTGTTGTTGACTAGGAATGTGGGGAGTTGGACTAGCAACACAGAAAGTAGATCTTAACAAAGTTCCATTAGGTAACGATTCAGAAAGTTGGGTTCTTTGCTTTGATGGAGTTCTTCGTCACGACAACGAAGAAAAGGGTAAAGTTCCAGAAATTCCTCAAGAAGGAGACATAATCGTGAGTAGATGGTTACAAATTAACATTTTCAAACGAATCTAATGTGCTAAAGCGATGCATAGAGGACACATGTTTGATTATTCAGGGTGTGACTTACGATCACGTGGAGTTGAATTTTTATCTTAATGGCAAACCATTATACTCTCCTCTTACCGGAATCAAAGGGACATTATACCCAATTGTTTTCGGTATGTATTAACATTTAGCACCCAATTGCAAGTTTTTATATTAACCGATTTTGATTACCTTACCATGATCCACAATTTCACTTTCTTCTTAGTGGAAGATGGAGCAATACTTGATGTCCACTTCACGAATTTCTTTTACCAAGTTCCGACAGGATTTGAAAAAATTATGATCGAGCAGTCACTGCTATAACAAAGTTTTTAAATCTCTTATCAAATCCGAAACTGATTCATCAATTCTCTTAAACGCAGATATGACAGTTAATATAGCGTCACTTAATGTAGTTAAAAGCTCATCGCACAATTATCAACAAATATTCCTTAAAATATGTAGGGAGTGAGAATCTGTGTAAGATGTGCATTATTTAATATTTAAAATAATATTTCTCCATTAGTAGCATGGAACACACCAAAACATATTATATGCTTCAGTTCTCGTCTTAACTTGATTTTCAGCTTAACACAGTGAAACCTCGCTTAACGAGCACCTCTCATAACGAGCAAAACAAAATGTAAAAAAAACAACTCCCCTGACGAGCCATGTTTCACAGAACGAGTGACCAGGTAGTGTGACGGCAGGCTCAACGACAAGCAGGCTCCTACATCTCGACTATCAGCCTACGTTTAAACTGTAGTCCCATGTGGTGTTGCTGGATTGATTTCATGGGTTGGGGAGGAAGCCAAGCAGCCTTAACAGGACGAACCCTTAGGAGGCTGCTCGCGGGAGATGAGGAGGTAGGTGTAGAGGACGTAGGAGAGGGGAAATTTTGCAGCACCCAACGTTCTTTACCAACCACCCATGTTGGTACTAACGTGGGCTTGTACTGCTTAACTTCAGTGATCTCACGAGAACTGGCGTGTCCAACGCAATTTGGTTACAACTTCGTTTAGCTAGCACCTTACTGTCACTTGCGAAAATTATAATCAGACACATTATTGGGTATTTTCTTAGTGCGAAGAATATTCAGCAAAAAGACAGAGGTAAGAGAACAAAAATCACCATAGAAGTCTAATGCCAAATTATTGAGAAGTGAAGAACCGGGTGTTAGCATTGCTGACCTGGCATGCACATACAATTGATCTACATCAACGATTTGCACTAATCCTACAAATAAGGAGCACTCGGAGCAGGGGGGAGACCACCACACATTCTAAGCATATCCTTACGGACAAAGGATATGGTAGTGTGTGGGAAGGACGGGGACCTGGTGGGAGATAAGCGGGAGTGGAGGGCTAGAACCCGCAGACCCAACCCTGCCACAGGTGGGATAAGGGTATGATGATGATGGAGCGCTTTGTCCCATTTTACATTGATTCGGGAACGAATTGGGCTCGTTAAGCAAGGTTCCAGAATCTCTTACAGTTTGATTGCAGTTAAAATTAAACATTGCATGACATTTGGAATGTCGGTTGTACAAAATTGTCGAGTATATTACTCTTTGAATGATAAAAATAAAATAGTTATCGTTTTTCGGCCCTGGTCAAGTATCTATCTTCACATAAAAAATTATTCATGTATTTCTTATTTTATTTGAAAAAATATATGCAATAAAAAAATTTTTTTCTCTCTATATATTTTATATCGAATTTATTATTACTTGCCTCAACAACAGTCATATCATGCTAATGAAGACAAAGCAGGAAACGGATTTTGTTTACTGACAACTAATTTATGATGCTGATGAGAAATATATCCTTTGATCTTTCCCTGTAAACAAAATAGTGCTGAATTAACACGAACTCTGTAGAGAAATATCGCTTTATAGTCCGATGATGTCACTTATCGAGTGGTGCACACTCCTACTACAAAGGTGACTAAAGAATTGTTGGGGTATCCAATTTTACGTTTTTAGAGAACCTGGGCCCAAAATGAATTTTGCCGATCTGCCCGTTCCATGTAGAAAGGGTTCTTGTCCGGGCAGTGATGACATCGTAGACACTACACTACTTCCCATCCGACAGAAGGGACACAATGGGAGTTTCACTCTCGCCTCAATCCTGTATCGAACCTAGGACCACTGACACAGTACTGTAGCCCAAGTAACGTTGAAATAATGTTCACTAAAAGCACCAAGCCCTTCCCAGGAAGAGGACCTTTGGTCCTATGCGAAAATGGGGCTGCCGACCCTTCTGTAGACGGAAATAAGCGTGTGGAAAGACTGACACTATATTTAAGAAATATCAGAAAAGCATTTTTAAAGTTTTACCTCATAAATCAGATTAACAATTATGCACTCCACTTCGTCCATATCCAAGTCATCCATCTAAATATTCGGACAAGAAACACATTTTTCAAATTTTGGTCGGTCTTAAGACGAATTGCGACTTCTGATTCAACTTACCCCCATAAACTTCAATGAAATTAGAAACGACTCTACTGGAATTTGATGCATCTTAGTCAACAAAAATCTATGTAGGGAATGTGCTGCAATTAATTAACGTCGTAATTAATTCATATTCAAAGTATCCAAACTTCCTTACACTTTCTTAAAGAGATTTCTATAGGTGATCACATTTAACTTTTCTAAAATTTGATAAACTCCACATCTGATGAAATAAGCTTCATTAGCTTTCATAGCTGTTTTCAACCTTAACAGATTCCCTTCTCTAAAAAAAAAAAAAAAGAAAGAAACGATAAAAAAATTTTCAGTTGTGTAAAAAGCCAAAAGAAAATTCACAAATAAGCAAACACATACTTAACAGCTTTTACAACTTCTTCAAATTGAATTAAATCATACTTTTGTAATAGGTTTGCTTTTGGCATTTGCCCCTAGTTTAACATACGAATAAATAAATAAATTTTTCAGAGCGATCTTGAATTTACCCAGATGGCGATAAATTTAACAAACAATACCAGCAATATTTTTACAGGAATGAGGTTAATTAATATCTGTCTTTTGTTCTTTTGACATTTTTTATGGCAGTGTTCAAAAGCAAATGTAAGACATTCATCAGCTATGACGAGCAAAAAGATAAAATGAACATTATTAATGATACACTTATTATGATGTAGTGCACAACGATTTTGTTTCGTAATTTAACTTAACCAGTTTTGAAATCACTATCAAATATTGATTTCCGACCAACGTAATACCTAAAAGAAAAGATTTCGATAACAGTTTCAACAATTACGGTTTCATCAAAAAGTCGTTAAAAATAAAAAAATTTAGTGACACCAACCTGTATGTCACAACTTGAGCAATACTGGACAAATCCTTTATATTCGAACTTTCAATAGCTCTAATCAACGGCTTACACAAATGAAGTTTATTTATCTGCAAAAAATATTTTAAAATAAGGAGCAAATATCACAAAACTATAACCTGGCGTGCAAACATTCAATTTCTACAAAAATTAACGATCTAATTAAACAATTTGAGGCTAAAAATCTTGAAAATGCAAACCTTAAAATATATCTTAAACAACTGGTTTACTAAAATTAGCATGCCTTTTCGTTTGGAGTCCTCTGGTGACGACCGACTAAGGGAAAAACAATAAGAGATGACAAAAATTCGTAATTACATAATGACAAAGAGTCAGACAATGAAATTATTACTAACCTGTCACTCGCGCAGACACGAAAAAGACCCATTAGCAAGTCTGCAGCTTTTTCCAAAAGTTCTTCTGGTTTTCCTTTGTCTTTTTGGGATAGGTGAGTGCCAGCCTGAATATAAAAATCGCGAATGAGAAGCTTTACAGAACTTAAATTCATTACTATCAATATGCAGTAATATATCGTCATGGCCTCTAAACAAACCCACCTAGAAATGATACATTAAAAAACCCACCATCTAACTTGGCTCTTGCTAATTAGAAAATGCCACTGTTTTGCATGCATTGTAAGCTACATGTGTGTAGCGGTAATATATCGTTATGTCTCCACCTTAGAAAAGAAACATATATGTATCCACTAACCTATATGTAGCTAAAATAAAGCACCATTTTAACCTAGGGTGACCAACATTACGAAAATCTCTTTTCTTTTTCATTTTCTGCTAAAATTCACACGATTTCAAGGCATTCTCCACTTAACAAATAAATATCTTACTTCAAATGCAATTTCAACTGAACGTAATGTGTATAAGGAAATCTTATCCACCTGGAACAAATTTTTGTTTTAAGTTGGAAGTTTTCTTGAAAACCATTAGTAGCCGTTTCAAGATGCATGCCAATTAATAGGAAAATATGTTAACTACGTTTGAAACTTGAAAGAAAAACTGACTTAGAAACGTGGGGTTTTTTTGAAGTCTCAATTTTTAAAAAAATACCAAACAATTAATGACCAATGAATTGATGAAAGTACTGATATATCTACACAAGATGTAGCCATGACAAAGGAACGCAAAACACTTCGGTAAACGGACACTTACAGAAATAAATGGTGCTGAAAGTGAAAAATGGGTTTTTTTTTAGAGGTCATGGCTATAAAGAATGACACATACATAATTGGCGAATAATCTCAAATCCAGACAAATGACATGCATGATAGGAATTGCCCAATTCTCATCTTTTTGACTTTGAAATATTTTTGTGAAGGCTGTGAAATGTATCGTTAAGGAAAAGAGGTTACCAACACACGAAAGAGAAGGGTTGTGAAAGCCAATGCTGTTCATACATATATACATACGCTTGTCGAAAAGGATATTGGATCAACGCTGCCTGAAGTTTATACGCTTCCACAAAATCGCCATTACTAACAGCCCATAAACATCTAAATCAAGATGATTTCAATTAATACTTCTACTATAGAACTTTCTGAATTTAAAGTTCAAGTCACCTTAAGTGGAAAGCAAAGACCTCGTCAAATGGAGAATCCAAAAGACTCTGCACTGGTGACTCTGGGTTTTCAAGTTGTAATCTAACATTTGCAACATGAGGATGCTTAAATGAAAGAAGTTCCTATAAAGACAATAATCAAGAGACTTGAAAATTACTTTGAAGGACAATCATGATACCTCAGTCAACTCGTGTAATACTGTATCTAAAGAATGAAATCACCTACGGCTAGCAACGACCCGTTCTTTTCTTGAATCGCAGTATCAACCTGAATGTAATAGAAATTAAATAAAAATTAGAAATTTCTACAGTTTCAATTATGATGAAAATCACACAACATAACTTTATAAATAATTAACAAAAGAACCTATAGACTCTATACTGCACTTGAATGATTGCATCTTTTGTTATAATGAACGTTATTGAGCATGTAGTTTACAACCACCACTACAAAAGCATTTCAATTTTACATTAAGTAATTATGTAAGAAGTTACCTGCTGAAAATACTGATTCAACGATGTATGCGCCATGACTTTATTTCAAATTCTTTAAAAGGAACCCAAGATCAATAATCAGTATGTCAACTTCAACTTGACGTCTTCTCATTGAAAACCGGTGGTAGCTCTAACTCTTCGCCGATATTTCAACTTCTAATCAATCGCGGCAACTCCAATGAGTAGTAAAACATAGCCGGCTTCCATTTATTTAATCCTTATTTCAAAATTAACTTGTCAAATAACACGACAAGTTCTAAATTTCTCAAAAATTTTGGCAAAATTTTAACAAGGAATACGAATTCGACGGAAGTTAAAAATGGCGAACGGACGATTTCAACAACGTCACCACATAGCAACCAATCAGAGAGCCGACTGATAATTACGTTCCTAATGGCGGCTTGTTTGAATTAGTGATGGCATGAAGTTCATATTTTAATCATGTCTTTTATTCAACGTTTTACTTCTCCGGAAAATTCTGTTGATTTGCTTCTCCAAGAACCAACATGTCCAAAGCTCAATTCGGAAAAATATTTACAAGACTTAAAGAGTTCTGGCAATTCCCGAAATGAATACGTATCGGCCTTATTGAAGGCAAAAAGAGAACAAGTAAGGACAAATGTTTGAATTTTTCCTACTAGGGCCTATAATGTAGGAATATCTGTTATATTCAGTATGTATTAACATATACTGTAATAAATAAGTAATCTGTAAGGGGGGAGAGAAGTTGAGATCAATCTCGCATAGCAATTATTCATTTAAGTCATTTAAAACAAATGCTGACCTTTGAACTCGTATCAGATGATTGTCTAAGATCTCGTATGAAGGTTTACTAACAAATTGACTTGCTATACCTGTAGAAATCCAGTCATATTCCACTTCGAAATACGTCTCAACCTTTAGACATTGTCACACCAGCTAAACATTTACAAGTGATGCCACCTTTAGGGTTCAGTTACACCAAATATCATGGTTCTTCAACCAAAAGTGGCACCAGCTTAGATTTGAAACCTCTTCGTGTAAGAAAATCGTCTCAAGAATCTGCTTCCGACAGTGGCACTTTCAATGATAAATTAGCACAGCACAGCAACAGCACATTCTCTTCTGGATCAAAAGAAGAAAAGAAACCATCTCTTGCAGTTGATGGAAATAAGGAAAATGCTTCGTTTAACCACGAGAGCAAAGATAGTACTTACACTTGTAGCTCATTCGGTGACTTGATGAGGTGACTAGCTATTTTAATATTTGGAAGAATGCAAGTATAGCACGAGCAAAAATTTGTGATTTACGAAAAGACCTTCTTCTGTCAGTAAGGAAAAAGTCGATAAGGAACCAGAAGAAATTTGTAAGAACACAGGACAGGTATCATCAAACTCACCATCAAAATGCACATCTTCGTACCTGAGGTTCAATCAGTTTTATATTTCATTATTATCAGACTGCACGTTAAATTAATAGAGAAGTAAAATTGTTTCCGTTTTGTTGTAGAGAGAACCTGAAGCCACCTGAAAGAACCTCGACAACTCGCATAATTCCAACTCCTAGCAGAGAGTTATTGAAGTCCAGCGACTTGCCAGTTCAACCAGTCAGTGATGGTGTTGTACCTGTTCACGAATGTGAGAATCCTGGTCTAATACTTTCCCAGTCACAAACTCCAGTAGAAAAATCAGTTGATGGTACGACAACTCTCAAGCAGTCCGAGCTAAGAAAACTGGCGAAGGCCTCTACATATAGGATCTGTGTCAATGGACATTTATATCAAGTTATGGGCGTACTTGGAGATGGAGGCTCTAGCAAAGTTTATGACGTAAGTTTTAATTTATGAAAAGGGGAAGGTTGGTGGGTTGATCTCTCAATTGTATCGGCCTAGCCAAAAATAATTAAGATGCTGTCGTCATTCTGAAGGTCTACAATGCTGAAAGTAAATTGCGAGCAATCAAAATAGTCGATTTGAAGAGTGCTGACAAAAGTGTACGAACCAATTACTTAAATGAAACTGCAGTTCTTCATCGTCTCCAACACAGTCATCGAGTAGTTAAACTATATGATCAGTGAGTGAAGTTAATTTTGTAGATTACAATAATTTCATTAAAAATTGAAAATAATTTTTGTTTTCTTTTGCTATTCGACTACATAGTGAGTTTAACGATGAACAAAAAGTGCTCTATGTGGTCATGGAAAGAGGAGACATTGATTTGGCCACATTTCTCATTGCCAATTCCAAGCAAGGGAGCATCACACCTGAAATGGTCAAATTTTATTGGTCTGAAATGTTACGTGCTGTTCAAGTAATTCATAACGCAGGTCTTATTATCATGGCTTCATATTACTGTCTCGCATTATCGTGTTCCTATTTTTTTTTAAAGTTAATCTCGTATTCATTTTCGTCCTAGGAATAATTCATTCCGATTTAAAACCTTCCAATTTTCTGCTAGTTGCTGGACAACTAAAACTGATAGATTTTGGAATTGCAAGTACCATTTCCCACAATGAAACCAGCATAATAAAAGAGACAAGAGTCAGTAATCATTATTTGCACGTAGAAAATTTTCCACTCAAGGTCTTCCTCGAAAGGTTTCCCCTCTCTCGACGGGGATCGGGAACCACGAGCTCAATTTTGGTGTCAACTCGCCTAATGACCCCTGCCCGTTTATTTATTTCTAGGCTGGTACGCCCAGTTACATGAGTCCTGAAGCATTTATGGATATTTGTAGCGATGAAAATCGAGAAAATGTCAAAATAAAAATCGGCGTCAAATCAGATGTGTGGTCATTAGGATGTATTTTGTATCACATGGTCTACGGCCACACTCCTCTTCACGAGGTGCGAGATCCAATAAAAAAGATGTTTATGATTGTCAATCCACAAATCAACATCAATTTTCCACCTATTCAAGATCATCTCTTATTAGATGTGCTAAAGGTCTGAATTTTCTCCAAAGATTTTAAACCTTTCAGGTCTGCATGTTGTTAATTTTTTTTTGAAACTCAGCGTTGTATAGTTCGTGATGTAAAGAGCCGAGCATCAATTGAAGAGCTACTCAATCATCCTTATTTAAAGAAAAATGCAACTCAAAGTAAGATGCAGACTACCGTCACTAATTCCTCAGGAATTTTATGTAGACATCATAACGAAATTTCTCTTTTTGTTGTTGTCGTTGCAGAGCCTCATTTGGAGTCTATAATTGACTCCCTCAGCGATCTCTCTCCATCAAGCATCAATAAAGTGTCTCAGGTGATGATCATTTTATTCAAAATTCTCAAAACGAAAATAATATGCTCAAACCATGATCGATATTTATATTATGATTACATAGGTGCTGAGCCAATTAAAAAAGGCACAATGACAAAAGTGTAAAATCTGCACATTCCTAAAAAAAATTAACTTTGTACAGAATGACTAGTTCGCAAGTCCATTTTTCTGATCACAATTTTTCACCCGCTGATATTCTCGCAACCTTTTCATACAAAAGAAAAAAAAACCCTGCAGTTTGTGACTGGCATTTCTACTTGTAAGTAACCCGTTAAGTCTCTTAAAGCATAAATTGTAAGGATTTTAAAATACATATATTTGTACATTACCTGATTGCATTAATTTTGATAAATCCGCCAGCATCAGAAGGATCATAATCACCTTGTACATCCATGCTATTTTAAAATAAAATCACCACGTCAATGAATTCTCATCATAAATTGTTTGAAATGTTCATTATTTGATCTGTTTTCGTATCGCCAACATACCTAACTAATTCTTGGTTATATAAACTATTTGGAGACGTGCGAGCAATAACTTGTGCTCGTCCTTTATAAAGTTGTACTTTTACTGTGCCATTCACCAAATGTTGACTGCATTCGATGGCCATCCTCACATATTCACACTCGGGTGAATACCAAAAACCATTATAAATCTGTTCTGATAATCTAACCGTCAAATATTGTTTAATTCGACGAACTTCCTAAGTTGACAAATAAAAAGACATTATAAAGTCTATCAAGTTTCGAATTAACGTATTAACTACTTCATTCGAGGAAGAAAAAAAAAGCAGCAGACCCTGTCTAAACATAACGTTTCCAGATCAAGATGGGCATTGTATAAGATGGTTCCTCCAGGAGTCTCATAAACACCTTAAATGACAAACATACAACCAATGAACCACCAATTGATTGATTTGTTGGTGTTTTAGGGCCCTTCAACTACAAAGGTCATCAGAGCCCCGTCCACAGCATAGTTCTTATGCAGAGACTGCACAGACACTACGCTAATGCGACGATTTTTGGGTATTAGCAGTACCCAGTTTTCCCAAGCGGCCACCAATGTTAGTACTAACTGGGGTTGCGTTGCTTAACTTCAGTAATCAGACGAGAACTAGTGTGACCAACGCAATACAGCCGCTCATGAACCACCAAGGTTTCCGCTTATTTGCAGGTAGGGCATGGTTACGGACATACTTTCTGTCCACAATAAGAAAGTTAACTGCTGTGTCAGAAGTCACTTACCTCTTGATTTCAACCCAACAAATCTGTTTTCTACAATATCAATTCGTCCAACTCCGTGCCGACCTCTGCAACGAAAAATTATATAAAATTAAACCCAGCCTCTGGAGCATCCATTAAGAGCCTGTGGTTAATAAAGAAACTCACCCTAAGGTATTTAAGTATTGAAAAACTTCGATGGGTGTCGATTTCTTGACATTATTTTTCTCATCAATGACTGTTGTTGGTATACCACTTGAGAAATGAATTTCCACAGTATCGGGAACATCGGGAGCCTTGAAAGGACTAGAGGTCATATGATACAATTCTTCAGGAGCGACATTGTTGGGATCTTCTAATACCCCAGATTCGTAACTAAAATCATTTAAGACAATTAAACTCTGCAAGCTGCATTATTTTATTTCTTTAATTTTGTTGCGATGTTAAAATATGCTACCTGATGTGCATAAAATTGGCATCCATACTCCAAGGTGATTTGGGAGTCACCGGAAGTGGGATACCATGTTTCTGAACAGAAATGAATGAATAATTTTAACACGGATGAAGTGTTAAGATAATTTAAATTCTTAAATGTCACAACTTACTTGGGCATATTCAAAAAGATCTTGTCGTCCCTTGAAGCGGTTATAAAATTCTGCCATCCTCCAAGGTGCAATGATCTAAAAAGGCAATCGCCGAATTTATACTGAGAATTGAACTCGGGTCCCTCCACATTCGATAGCACTGACAGATGCTATCCCTTACACAACTAAATTCACCACTAACCTTAACTGTTGGATACAAAGCGTAACAGGCCAACTCGAACCGAACTTGATCATTGCCTTTTCCGGTGGCCCCATGTGAAATAAAAGCTGCCCCTTCTCTCTTTGCAACTCCAATTAGACCTTTCGCAATACAAGGACGAGCTAAAGACGTCCCGAGAAGATAACGATCCTCATAAATGGTACCAGCCTGAATGGCAGGCCAGATGTACTCTTCAACAAAAGACTGACGAATGTCTTCGATGACAACCTACAACCAAATTAATTATTTCGGCTGGAGTTCATCTTCAACTAATGCGAACATGATTTAAAATGGAGACGAGACATTGTCATTTGGTTGTGTACCTTAACTGCTCCCAGATCAGTTGCTTTTTTGTAAGCTGCTTCAAAATCTTCATCTTGACCAATATTTGCCTAATTTTTACAAAAAAATAATCCAGTTAATATTCCCTTATAAAATTTGCAAAGATCTTTTTCGAGCATAAAATGTACCAGATAAGCAATAACATTATATCCTTGTTCTCGTAACCACACCAAAATGCAGCTAGTGTCTAACCCACCACTGTAAGCCAAAACTACAACACGTTCATTTGTTGTTGCCATGTTGAATTAACTTGATTAGAAATTGCACCTGTAATTATATAATAAAATTCGGTTATTATAAAGTATTCAAATTTAGAAGCAAGTTTCTATTAAATCCAGTGTTTACAAAACTCGTTTTGAATAGTCACCAATCAGGTTCGGTCCTATAGGTTCGGCCACCCGCGTGCAAATATGCCAAGGCCGCCCCCCCCCTCATAATATTTTCACTTACTTTGTTTTAACGTGTATAGGTTAAGAAAAACGAGGGGGGGGGCCGCCCGCCTTTTTTGTACCCTTGCACAAATGGACGGTCCGGCCCTGCTACCAATTTTGTACTTTTCTTCTAACACATTTCGAGTTTAAAATTATCAAATAAATTTCCCTTAACAAATAATCTGAATATTTTTTCCACATTTTAAAAATAAAAGTCTAATAAAATGCAGTGGAACCTCCAAAGTTGACCATCATTCTCATGTTGACCACACTTTTATAGTGGTGACGTGCTTTTCTAGGGGCGAACTGGTTGTTGTTTGTTGGTGTTTAAGGTCCCGTCAACTACAAGGTCATTAGGGACCCGTCCACTGCATAGTTCTAATGCATAGACTGCACAGACACTACACTAATGCGACGATTATTGGGTATTAGCAGTACCCAGCTTTCCCGAGCGCCCACCCATGTCAGTACTAACTGGGCTTGCGTTGCTCCCACGTCTCCTATCTTTCCTGTAAGGATCCCCACCTTCTACGTCCCTAATCTAAAAGTAGCCCCTTCTCTAGATGAGACTGCCCTGACTGGGAGTGCCCCTACCAGGCGTCTGAACCCGCAGAAAAATTGGACAACATGCTCACTGGAATTTCATGGTCAAAATTTCCTTATTACCCTAAATCTAAGTATCGTATAATTGTTTGAATTCCCCTAACCTTCCCCTCTCGAAGTTACAAATTCAAGGTGTATCCTGCATCTCCTGCCATAATTCACGCTATTAAAGTAAGATTTAAAGCCCAATTAAACCATTTGGCTTTAAAAATAAACGACAAAACTTCCTCATATAAAGCATCTTGCTGAGATGGCGGGTTTAACAGCTTCTCTGGTTACCATGGCAACTCAATAAGCCGCACGGAATAATAAACACGCATGTGTGGAAATTAGGACTATTCACGTTATAATTAATCTAAACTGCGATAACTTTTCATTAATGTATATTCATCATCATACCCTTATCCCGCCTGTTGCAGGGTAGGATCTGCGGGTTCCAGCCCTCCACTCCCGTCTATCTCCCACCAGATCCCCGCCCACCCCACACACTATCACATCATTACGAACAACCTTTTCCCACGTCTGCTTCGGGTGATCCAAACCACCTGCATTCCTGAATGGACCTAACAAGCTCCTCCTCCACTCTTCGCATTACGTGTCCACACCACCTCAATCTACTCTCCCTCATTCTTTTCCGCGATGTCCCCAACCCCAAGCTACCCTAATATACTCATTCCTTGGTCTGCCAGCTCTCGACACCCCACTCATGTACGGCAGTATTCGCATCTCCCCTACTTGCATTCTACTGACATGGCTCTTCCTCACTGCCCAACACTTTGATTCATATAGCATAGCGGACCTAGCCACTGCCCTGTAAAACTTCCCTTTCAACTTCTATCACACAGGACTCCATTTGCCATGTTGGTGTTTTAGGGCTCTTCCACTACAAGGTCATTAGAGCCCCGTCCACTGCGTAGTTCTAATGTAAAGACTGCACAGACGCTACACTAATGCGACGATTTTTGGGTATTAGCAGCACCCAGTTTTCCCAAGCGGCCACCCATGTCGGTACTAGCTGGGATTGTGTTGCTTAACTTCAGTGATCAGACGAGAACTGGTATGTCCAACGCAATAAGCCGCTTGTTTGTTTGTTTGTTGGTGTTTAAGGTCCCGTCAACTACAAGGTCATTAGAGACCCGTCCATTGCATAGTTCTAATGCATACGCTGCACAGACACTACACAAATGCGACGATTATTGGGTATTAGCAGTACCCAGCTTTCCCAAGCGACCACCCATGTCAGTACTAACTGGGCTTGCGTTGCTTAACTTCAGTGATCAGACGAGAACTGGTGTGTCCAACGCAACTCGCCGCTCCCCAATAAGCCGCTCCCTCCAATTCATTCATCCCCAGCGGCGTCACTAGGGGGGTGCGGGCCGCACCGGGTGACACCACTTGCACCATGAGAAATGGGGTGACACCAACCCTAGCGACACCACTGCATCCCCCATCGATTCCGAGTCGATCTCCCCATTGCTCTGGGACACTGATCCTAAGTATTTTACCTCTTGCACCTCTGTCACCACTTCGCCCCCAGAGAAGCACACCACCATTATTTTCCTGCCCATTAATGTAAACTGATTAATTAAAAATAATTAAGTGACAGGACACTTTCAGAAAGAAGCTATATGTATTAAAATAAATGAAACTTTTAAATACCTGTTTTTAAGTACAAAAATGACTTTTTCTAAGTGCAAACCAGTCCTAGGAACTTGCCCCACAGATTCAGAAACTGAAAATGAGTTTTATGAGATGTCATCAAATTTATACTTTTTCAAGATGTGAATACATTTTACTATTGGTAGAAAAAAATCACATGGGGAAATACAGAAAATTGAGTACAAAATTAAATGACGTCATTTACAAGAGGAAAATGAGAAGAGGAAGGGCTGATCAATGTCGAGGGGAACTGTGGTTCATATAAAAATAAGCGGAACCGATTTCTTTCTTACTTTTTTTCTTTTCTTTTGGTGTGTCTCATCAAATATTTCTTAGAATTGCTTCTTACAGTCAAAACAAAGTTTTCCTGCTTGGAATTTCCTCTTCGAACAAGTGTTAAAAGACCTCCTCCTCCGACGGTGGTTCAAGTCATGACCATTCCTGTTTATTTTACTTGCATTACTTACGAAATCAATTTCGTAACTTATTTTTACAGAACTTCCTTCAAGATAATATTACGTCACAAATTACTTATTCCAGACAATTAAATGTTACTCTAAAACCTGTGAAGAAAACAATTAAAACACATTTTGAGTTATATAACCGCCGGAAAGTAGTTTTAAGGGGGGCATTTCCAACGCCACGAGCAACAGTTGAATTCTTCCTACATCAGGGAATTTTGTCTGATTTGTGCATAAAATTTTGTATTTCGGCGCGTAACATCGTACACACCCCCATTTGGGTCCACAATTTCACTTCCCATCCGGGACAATAGAAGAATCAGTGGCGTACCGAGGCGGGTGAGGGGGAGCGGCGAATTGCGCTGGACACACCAGATCACTGAAGTTAAGCAACGCACCCCCAGTTAGTACTGACATGGGTGCCCGCTTGGGAAAACTGGGTACTGCTAATACCCGAAAATCGTCGCATTAGTGTAGTGTCTGTGCAGTCTTTGCATCAGAACTATGCTGTGGACGGGGCTCTAATGACCTTTGTATTTGAAGGGCCCTAAAACACCAACAAACAACAACAAAGGCGGATGAGGACCACACCGGGTGACACTCTTTCAGGAGGCGACACTAGGACACTGATACAAGGAAAATACAAGTGAGGAGGTGACAAAGGTACTTATCCTTTGCGAGACAAAAGATCAACAAACAGGTCTGCCTCAGCCACACAAGGTGACACCAGCCGTAGGTACGCCTCTGAAAAGACTGCAAGAGCCCTTCCTCACTCTTACCAAGAAGACGTGCATTCGAGGGCTCTGTTTCCCAAAGCCTTCCCCAAACCTTCTTGCAGAGGTAGCATACAGAACTAATGAGACAGTGACTCCAAGTTCGATCCTGGGCCGACGTGGTTTGGTTTCTTTACCGGACAAGAGAGAGATAGAGGCTTCCAGTGCACCTTCTGTCGGACAGGAAATAAATCCGGTGTCCTACTGTTTGAGGATGGGCACAATGTTACCTCTGCTCGGGAAAGAACCCTTAATTCACGCAGAGTAAAACATACGCACATTCCCAGGTGTAGAAGCTCTGTGGAGCATAGGGGCTGAAACAGCATTAGGCCAGGGGCAGCCAGATGCATTAAACTATCGTCCAACAAATCGCCAAAAAAAGGCTAAAAAAGGCAGGAAAAGGATTAGTGATGAGGATGCGATTGTCAGGGAACAAGAATTACAATTCCTAATAGTGCCACCTGATGAACACATGGCCCGAGATTAATTCCCTAAGTGTAGCATATGGAGAGGTGTTCCTAGAAAGGCTGGTGTTGGTCGAGCCTCAGGTTGAATTATATAATTCAGAAATAAATAACCATGACATTTTCCTGCATATCGCGCATGAGCTAAATCAGACCCTCGTCGGTGGCAGGCGAGAGAGGTCCCAAGTGCGCCTTCCGTCGCAATGAAATAAAACTGTGGTCCCACCTGGTGTACAATGGCATTTGCACGTAAAAGAACCCTCTCTACAATGCAACGGGTAGATGAGGCCAAATTCCCAGGTGTAGGAGCTCGGTGGAGTGCCCCAACCAACAGCAGGCCGACGACAAATAAGCATAGAGGTTGCGGCTTTAGTTGGCAGCCGGCTGAGTAAAAATACAGATGGCCAAAGATGGGGATTCTGGATTCATTTAATGGGTTGGGGAGTTAGCCAAGCAGCCATAACAGGATGAACCCTTAGAAGGCTGCTCGCAGGAGATGTGGAGGTAGGAAGTGGACATAGGAGAGGGGAACTTTGCAGCACCCAACGTTCTTTACCAACCACCCATGTTGGTACTAACGTGGGCTTGCGCTGCTTAACTTCAGTGATCTCATGAGAACTGGTGTGTCCAACGCAACTTGGATACCCGACCACACGACCCTGCCATAAGTGGGAAAGGGCAAGTAGTTGCTTTCGCTTTTATTGTGCATGAACTACATCCTGTAATTATTAATAACAGTAAAGTATTAATTTTAAAAGAATATAATAAGTGAGCCTTTCCGAAGGCATATATTAGCTTTACCTTTCACGATATGAAATTGAATTCAATATGGCTTCCTGTTGACGTAGAAATAAATGCCGATTCTTGCCCTAAACTGAAAGATATAATTACGGAAATAATATTAAACAGAGTTTAATTTCCAAGCGGTAAAAATGATATTGAAAAGATCAGTTATTTTTTTTCGGTATGTTTATTGTTATTTGTTGCCCAAAGTCATATTTACACGCCATTCAAGCGTCCATCTGATTTACTACCAGGACTGTCATCATAAAAATAATAACCACACGCGAAAATAATTATTATTTTAAATAAAGTAATATAACAATGTGCCAAAAAGAGGTCCAATTGTGCCTTTCAACTTCAAAAAAACATGGACAAAAGCATTCTCCTTTCATTCAAGGTTGACAGGAGTGTGTTTCGGTAACTCACGTTCCTGAATACCAGGTTCAATCTAGGTAGAGGTCAGTGGTCTCATGTTCCTCCCATTATTTAACGTCGACTTCTGAAGGTACCTTCAGAGGGACATTGAGGTAACCGAGAAGGAGCCTGGAACCTGAAAACGTTTTGCCGAGTGCAGATATGTTTTTTTCTCCCGTGCAGTTGGTGGCAGTGACGGCCTTGAAGTGCAAGCCTTAGAGTGCATATTTCTAAATAATCTCGTCGGCTGCACGGAATCCAGTGGTGGGTCGTAAATCGCCCACCCCTGGTATAGCATGTCCTTTGCGGAACGGCACTTTTTTGCCATGCACTGTTTCGTCGGAGTGCCCTTCAGGCTGGATTTGCAGGATTAATTTGATGGGTTGGGAAGTAAGCCAAGCAGCCATAACAGGACGAACCCTTAACAGGCTGCTCGCGGGAGATGAGGAGGTAGGTGTAAAGGACGTAGGAGAGGGGAAATTTGCAGCACCCAACGTTCTTTACCAACCATGTTGGTACTAACGTGGGTTGTTGTTTGTTTGTTGGTGTTTAAGGTCCCGTCAACTACAAGGTCATTAGAGACCCGTCCACTGCATAGTTCTAATGCATATACTGCACAGACAACTGTACTAATGCGACGATTATTGGGTACTAGCAGTACTCAGCTTTCCCGAGCGACCACCCTTGTCAGTACTAACTGGGCTTGCGCTGCTTAACTTCAGTGATCTCACGAGATCTGGTGTGTCCAACGCAACTTGGCTGCACCAGGAGCAAAGAAAGGAGAACCTGAGTATCGCAATCGGCTGCCGACCAAAGCTGCAAAGGCTGCAATCGCTATGCTTATTTATCGTCAGGCTACTGTTCGTTGGGGCACCCCACCGACCTCAGGAGAGTGTCTACACCTGGAAATGTTTGCATCACCTACCTGTTGCATAATAGAGAGGGCTTTTTAAGTGCAAATGACATCGTCACCACACGGGGCCACAGCTTTACTTCCTAACCAAAGTAAGGCACACTCACGACCGCTCCCTCGCCCGACCGAAGCCAACCCACATCGATCCAGTACCGAACCTGGAACTAGTGACGCAATAATCAGAAGCACGCTACCTCCTGCGCCACCGAGGCGGGTCGAAAGTAATGATGACTCATCATCATCGTACCTTTATCCCGCCTGTGGTAGGTTCGGGCCTGCGGGTCCTAGCCCTCCACTCCCGTCTATCTCCCACCAGGTGGGAGCGGTTGTATTGCGTTGGACATACCAGTTCTCGTCTGATCACTGAAGTTAAGCAACGCAACCCCCAGTAACCGCTTGGGGAAACTGGGTACCACTAATAACCAAAAATCGTCGTAACAACATGGTCTCTGTGCAGACCAGTGGCGTACCGAGGGTATTCTGCGCCTGGGGACAAAGACCGAAATCTGCGCCCTCTGGCACCCGCTAAGCGCATTTTTTTGTACATTTTTACGCCCCCTGTCTTCTGCGCCCGGGGACATCTGTCCCCCCTAGTTACGCCACTGGTGCAGACTCTGCAGTGGGCAGGGCTCTAATAACCTTTGTCGTTGAAAGGCTCTAAACCACCAACAAATCAATCAATCCCACCAGGTTCCCGTCCATCCCACACACTACCTACCATACGCTTACCAAAAGTAATGATGACTAACAGCAAAAAATCCATTCCACTTGTTGTTGTTTGTTGGAGGTTAAGGGCCCGTCAACTACGAGGTCATTAGAGACCCGTCCACTATATAGTTCTAATGCATATACTGCACAGATACTACACTAATGCGACGATTATTGGGTATTAGCAGTACCCAGCTTTCCCGAGCGACCACCCATGTCAGTACTAACTGGGCTTGCGTTGCTTAACTTCAGTGATCAGACGAGAACTGGTGTGTCCAACGCAACTCGCCGCTCCCATCCATTCCACGTATAATTTCTTCCTTCTGTCTTTTAGGTTGAATTTAAGATGGGGGAGTGCGTCAAGATAATTTTACAAGATTTGAATTCTGAAGAAAATATACTTACCCATATTTCAAAGTTCAATCGGATGCTATCATGTCTTTTACGAAAACTGGTGCTGAGACCCTGTACTTCTCTGAATAATTCTGTTGATTTGCTTCTCCAAGAATCAACATGTCCAAAATTGAGTTGGGAAACACATCTGCAAGACTTCAAATATGCTGCCAATTGTCGAAATGAAGTAGGGGTAACTGTAACATATAATCGATGTCACATCTTGAATAATTCATTTAAAGCACATGCTGACCTTAGAACCTTGCTATATCTTTAGAAAGCCAATGATACTGCACTTCAAAATATGCCTCAACACTCGGACGCTGTTGATGCCATTTTTGGGCTTCGCGCTTCTGCTGCAAACCACAACTGAAGCACATTCCCCTCTGGATCATAAGAGCAAAGACAGTAATTTGGCTTTGATTTACAAGGCATGTTATCAGGAATCAGAAAACGATTGCAATAAAATGAGACAGTTGTCATGAAAATCATGAAACCATCAATTTGCACGTAGTCGTTGGTGCGGGAGGTGGCGTGCTCGACTACTGCGTCAGTGATTCCAGGTTCCATACTGGATCGTGGTGGGATGGTTTCTTTCCGGCGAGAGAGAGAGAGAGCCCGAGTGTGCCTACCGTCGGATGGACAGCAAAGCCGGTGTCCTATCATATTGTGTATGATGTCATTTGCACGTCAAAGAATCCTCTCTATGTGATGGGTAGTAGAGGCAAAATTCCTAGTTGTAGGTGCTCGCCCCCCCCTTTGGCGTTGGTGGAGTGCCCCAACGTACAGTAGCCAACGATAAAGAAGCACAAGGGTTGCAGCTTTGGTCGGCAGCAGGCTGCCTTAAATACCTTCCAACAGGTCGCCCATGTGTTCATTCAAAGGGATAGGCCCTAACCCTGCCATAGGCGAGAAATGGGTTAGTAGTTGCTTGCTTTTGAATAGATTAGACGTACCCAAGCACACACAGCAATGAATTTCAGGTCTCCCCTCTTTTCAGACAGTAAACCGCCGACCTCGGACAGGAGGCGGACCTCCATACTTTAGTTTAAGCTTACAAAATCAAAGACGCTGTATCAATGGAGTATAGTATACTTTACTACTATTACTACCGGTAACTGTAGTTGGTTCTTGAGCGCAAAGTGCGCGGGATCAATTCTGGTCAAGGTTAGTAGGTGGTTTCGTTTCTTCTCCTGACAGACTCCGTTCGTACTCCATCAGATAGGTCGTAAAAACCATGGTTCCGTGTGGCATGTCATTCACCTTTGACGTCCAATTTGAATAAAGTCAATCAGAATAAAATGAATCAATCATTTCAAGATCAGCCAGCTATCAGCTTGAGATATAATTGCGGTCAGCAGTAAATGGCACAGAGAACGGTCCACCCTTTATCAAATGACTGTCAAAAGATGGGCATTTTCAAAAACCAAATATTAAAACAAAAAAATGTTTTTCTCTCACATTACACTTTCCAACCTGACCTTTGAAATTCACAGAGACGAACTTTGAACTCTTAACTCGTCGTAGATTTTTCAGTCAGCGCTCTTGTTTTTTTTTCTTTCGCAGCAGCAACGGCGGCACAGAAAGGTTTGACCCACAAACAAAGCAATGTACTGGTAGAGGAATTTTCAGAGAGAGACGATGATATCAGAGTTGATTCTGGCAAAGTTTACTAAATGACAGACTACGAATTTACCTTACAAATAGGAAGACGAAGAATTTGTAAGATTTCCATCACCAGATTAAGATTTGAAAGTGTTTTTTCATGTCGACATCACTGAACACTACAAAAACTGAAGTAAGTTCACCTCCTTTAAATTCCCAGTTCAGCATAGTATCAGTACTCGAACTCAGTAACTCGAAAATCAAAACTTTTCGGCTACGGCCAACTACGCGCTGAAAAACATCAAAACAAGCGTTCGAGTAAATGAAGATTGGCAATGTGTGGCTAATTAAAGAGTCCCTATAAATAATCTGCAATCTTTGTTTAATTACTTACATTTTTTCAGACAGCACTTGAATCCCAACGTCCATTTCGATGTTATTGCACCTTCAAAAATGATCAAAATCATCGTAATGAGGAAAATAAGGTGATCCTGTTGGTTATGGACCACCGATCGGTCTGCAAAGAACCAGACAGATCTCAAGTTCTTATATCAAAATCTGCATAATTTCAGCCTTTTGCAAAAGAAAATAACTGCTATCATTGCAGCAATTCTACTTACACCTTAAAATCTTGCATGGCTTATCTGCGCAGTACAACTTCAGTAACTCCAGTAGTAAAAGGCACCGGTGGTTCAGTGGTTGCACGCTGACTCGAGTCTGTAGCTACAGCCTTCGATCCTGGCCGAGGAGGGTGACCTTTTCCGGATGAGAGGGATGAAGTCCTAAATGTGCCTTCTGTTCAATGAAAAATGGTGCCATGCGCACCTTGTTACCACTGTACGGAGGGGAGGTTTCTTGGTGCAGACGCATTTGAGATGTTCACGTCGTCTCAAAACTCTGAAAAAGACACCACCACCCTCTCAGGATCGAACGTGAGTGGCATGAATGACCTTTAGGACAAAACACTTAAACGGACCGAGTCACTATCAAACATCTTATCATTCCTTTGGTGCCTAAAATTAAGTTACCGAAGTTGTACCCAATCAAATGCTTTACCAATCTCAACTAGCAATGCTTTGCAACAGACCAAATCTCTTAATAAATTATAACAATAAGTTTATTTAATTTCTAGCTAACTAAGAGTTCAAGATGCTATTCAAGCCCCGATTTGGTTCAGGCGTTACAACGAGACTCCAATCACAGTTCCACGCCACCTCGCACTCCTTCAAGTACCAGCGATACTTCTACAGAGGTTTTAACTATACTTACTATCTTGATGGTATCACCATTCTGTTTAATACATTTTCTGTCAATAGATAATCAGAAATATCTCTGATGTCCCACCTGTGGAAGCTTTCACAACATCTGCCGTGTTGCACTACTGCAAGAGAAAGATTCTGGTTCCCTATCAAAGGTTTCTGAGTTTGGTAAGGTGTATGTCATATTCATTGTTACCTACGACAAGTGGAGATTAGCGTTAGAAATTGAAATGAATGTTTGGAAACCGTTTTGTCTGACAGCTAGGATGGCGTACCTTCACTCTGGAAGACACAAGCTGTTGTTCTCGATTTGGCGTTGGACTTTACGGTGTCTTGGTGGTCATTTTCGTCATTCTGGGATATGTTTTGCAGTACGCAGCATGTTTTAGAAGAGATCTCGTGGATAGCTACAGAGTAATGAAAGATTTTTTAATTGGAAATCATTGAGTGGCAGCAGTGGCGTCACTAGGGAGGTGCGGGCCGCACCGGGTGACACCACTCGCACCTGAGAAGTGGGATGACACCAAAGCAGTAGAAGCGGCTTTTTCGAGAGAGGGGGGGGACACCATGGTGTCACTGCACCGGGTGACGCCACTGAATGACAGGACTAAAGGGGTTATGGCTGTAGGTCGACTTCCTGCCAGCCACCACCTAGCAGTTAGCCCGTTTCTAGCTTTCTTTCTCCTCTCTATTCAAATCGATCAGTTTGCTTTAGTACCTCAAGTGACACTGTGCTTGAATTTTGAGTTCACGGTGTGCAGGTTCAATTTAGGTTGTCCAATTTCTTCTCAATGGTTCAGGGGTAGCGCACTTGACTTGTGGGGTCCTTGGCTTTAGATTCTACCCTGGTGAAGGCGTGAGTGGCTTTTCAACGTGAGAGGGGAAATCCCAAGTGCGCCCTTCATCGGATGAGTCCCATGTGATATGCAAGAGATCACCGCTGCACCTGAAAGAACCCTTTGTACATTGAGAGTAAAATATAGATGTAAATTGGAAGATTTTCCAGGTGTAAAATCCTGGCGTCGGTAAATTGCTTCCTGAAATATAAGACAGTCATAAATAACCAAATATTAAAACAAAATGCACATCTCTTTTCTTTAGCTATACGTAAGTGATGTCGACGCTGAAATGCATGAGAAGATTGTCTGCAAGGGATCAGCTTTTGGCTTGTACTTCCTGCCAGATTTTTTACACTTTTCAGCCTACTGTTATACATATTATCTTCTTCGAGTTTGCGAAAGTGAACAACTACAAATTTTAATGGAAAGAGTATGACGACTTCAGTTCTATAATGATGTTATTTGTATACTAGCCTGATATGTGCTGCATAATTTTGTTTTTATCTAGGTTTTCTTGCAAGCCTT
Source organism: Trigoniulus corallinus (assembly GCA_013389805.1). NCBI lineage: Eukaryota > Metazoa > Arthropoda > Diplopoda > Spirobolida > Trigoniulidae > Trigoniulus > Trigoniulus corallinus. The sequence goes on from JAAFCE010006668.1 coordinate 9,152,526, forward strand.
TTATTCCCGCTCGAATTACATCACACAGCCAAAATTGGTGCAAAGATTAAGGTACGTCCTAAACAAGAATATTAATTTCACTTTTTGCTATTGCATTGTATCTGAAGTCTGGATTGAAGCCCACCGTGACAACAATTACTGTTTGTTGTCAGGTGATGATTACTGCTCTGAAATCATTTTTTTAAAATTTGTTACTTTTGCAGGATATTCTTAGGTTTAAGCCTAGGATGGATTGCTCTTTCCATTCTGGTGCAAGTTTTGCATGCTGTTGCAGACTATCCAGTTTTTACGTGGATCCAACCCGGGTATCAATAATTACATTTAATTTACACTTACTATTTTCTGAACGTTCTTTTTCACAAGAAGGCTTTTCTTTGTTTTCAGTGAAGTAGGCGAAATGATTTTGATTGCACTTTTGGTTTTGTCATTAATCTGGGATGATGTGATCCACGTAACCATAATTATGAGTTATTCCATCCAATGTCAATTATTAAATTCCTTTATTAGAGGCTTGTGTGAAAGGGTTAGAGAAAAATCCATCTCGCTGCAAGAAGCTGTTAAGGTAACAATGTGTTATCGGATTTTGATTTGTAATACATACATCTGACAGGAAAACTTCAATTAAAATTCATTTCCTGATAGGAAATCGGAGAATCGGCAAAAATGTTAAAACATCTCAATGAAGAATTTTCGATATCTGTCACTCTGATGATGTTACATTCCGGGGTGCTGAGTGTCTCTGGTGAACTAAATCAAATAATCGTACATTAGCTTATAATAATAACAACGACCTGATAATAATTTTATCTCTTACCCCACCATCAGGTATCATTTGGTCGTTTACAATTACAAAACTCACATCCAAGAATGCGATTGTTCTTGCAACAAACTTCTTGAGTGTCGTCCTGTGGATATCCATTTTTACATTTCCTTTAATACAGGTATGGTGCTTCTGTTTTGCTGGACACCCACATTGTCCCTCAATTACACAAGGTCTGAAATTTTTATTCTCTTAAGAGGACTGGTGCAGCTACTGAAAAAGCTAGGAACCCTGGCATAACATGTCTTAGCCCGAAACTTTCGTCCATTTCGATAGTTTTGTTATCCATCATACAGTCGTGAGGTCCTGAGCAGCATTTGGGGGCTCCTGACTTAAGGGCCCATTCCGTTTCTTTCTACATGGACAGTAAAATAAACGTGTAGACTGGTAAATTAACATCTTAAGTGAAGATGCAGACGTTAATTGATCAAAACAATTAAGCTGCATTCCTGAATGATCGTAAGAGGGGTACCTAAAGGGCCCACTTTCAGCTTCCGAGCTTCTATGTCCATCTTTCACTCTCACTAAATCTACTTTCCAGCTGCTACTATCTGCCTCTCGTTCTGCTTCTATGTTTCCTAAATGTGATTTTCTAGGCTGCTCGCCTTTCTGCTGCCTGTCATTGTTTGAAGAAGTTAGGCCAGTTTCTGCTCACTAGGCCGTTTGGCTACACAGATGCATCTCAGCAACAACTGGACTCATTCTTACTTTACACCTCATCCTTGGACCTGCAGGTGGGAGGCATAAGCTTAAAATATCAAATCGGAATAGTTTCTCTAAGTAGTATTAGCCATTTTATATTATTAACTTATTTATTATATCCATAGGCGAAATTATTCAGAATTCCTGTGAGACCGGCAGTGCTTCTCGGAAGTGTAGTTGCATTTTGTTTTTTATTTCTATTATTTGCTCAACTGGATATTATTAAAGTCGGATTTTGACATCTGTTGTTGATGTCAATGAGGTCAAGTATATTTTTATCCTTCACAAATCTCTGCGACAATTGGACTTAATTTAAACGTTATCCCTGAACATCCTCTATTTGGGTATTTTACATACCAACTCTGTTCATAGGCGAAATAAGTCTGAATTCCTGAGACCGGCAGTACTGCTCAGAATATCATTAGTTTAACCTTTAAGAGAAGATCAACATCTAAACTTACTCCTTTAACTAATAGTAGTTTGAAAATGGTTTCTACAAGCGGCCTGTTTTACATCACCGACTTATTTCGCCTATGAATACAATAAGCTTTTCAAAAATCCTGAGACCGGCAGTGCTTCTTTTGTTAGTTACTTTTCATTGTTTTATATTTGCTCAATTCAGTTGTGTTCCATCGTTATTGTCAACAACGTCAACTCGTAATGTTAGTCATAATTTATATATTGTATACATATTCTGAAAAATGTATTGTCCCTATACTTGTTGCTAACCACAATTTAAGAAATGTAGCAACTCTCCTAATTTTTCAAATGTTCTTCTTAGAATTATTTAATTGCTCTAGACTATGCAAAAGAATGTTATTAACCGTTTTTGGTCATATTTTCTCTATTTATTTTATTAAAAATAAAAGCTACTTAGCTGGCATGAAGCTGATGGCCAAACATTTTCTTAAAAACTTACAGCATTTTTTTTGCTTGGGATCTTTTAGCAGCAAAAAGCGTTTATGCCTCGAAATTAAAATAACTTCAGCAGGATCAAGGAGAAGCAGATTTGGTTCTCTTCACTTCCTATAAAAGGTGATTTGTTATTAATCTTTTATCAAAACGAAATTTTCAATCTCTGTGACTAGATACAATGTGGGAGTGGGACATTTCTGAAACTCATCTCAATTCTGATTAATTATAGAATTAGATGAAACAAAACGTCAATAATTTACTCAACTCATTTCTGAAGATCCTACTCGAGCAGAACTTCATTCTTGATCCAGAACAGCGTTCAAAATACAACTACTCTATCTTGATAGATTAAAATTTTAATCTCTTTATTAAAAAATCATTAAGCATATCTCCACAAAAAATCATAAAAGAAGCAGGGCGATAACCTGTAAGGTCACAATGTTACTTTCATCAGAGCATCAAAAAACGAGAAATTTCTATTGTAAAATTCACCAAAAAAAGGAGAATTAGTAGTGTGGAATGGACTTCACTTAATTCAATATTGGTATTTTCTAATGAAATTTACAAAATGGATGATGTACACAATGCTCAAATATTAAATATGATTTTTTTTAAAACAAGATAAAGAAAAAGAGTTTGAAGACATGAATACTTTGCACTTACCATCCCTCAAAAAGTTCAATGAAAAAAAAAACTTATGCAAATGGTTGTTTTTTTATTGTTGCTGCTGCTTTTTAATTTTTTCGAAATTGTTATTCAATCACACGTAATTAAAAAGTAAAAATATAATGTACAAAAAAACCATCATTTTGTCTCTTGATATTAGGTGTCATTCAAAATAACACAGAAAATGCTATATTCTCACCTCATTGTCAAAGAATGAGTATTTAAAAATTTACGACCACGAAATAAAAATGTTCATTAATGGAAGCCACTGTGCCTCTCTTCATTTTCATTTGGCTGATTTAACAATATTACGAAATGAAAAACACAAAAAGGGTCTTAAGACATTCATTACTGCTAAAAGAGCAATACGAGAGGAGAATTCCTTGTAAAGATTCACTTCAAAACTCACCTCATACTAAGGGTTGACAAAAAAAAGAAACTCAAGAGACCAAATTTTTCAAGAGAAGCAGTCATAATTCCAACAATTAAAAAAAAACTACTCGGGGTCCACTTGTACATTTGAAATCCTATCTTAATTCTGTCATTGCACTAAAAAAAGAACTTAATTTCTACCATGCAACAGGAGGAGAAGCCATCAGCAAAGCGCCTCAACTACATGTGCTTACCAGCAGTCAAATAACCTGGATACCCTAATGAAAAGACATCGGTTTTCAGTTGAATGTAAAAGCTTCAGAGATTCTATGACTGTATATGCGTACTTGTGACTGTCGATTCTGTAAGTAGTTGATTTAATTATTATTATTATTCATAAATTACTAAAAGTAACATAGTTTCTCTACGTACAAAATCGTGAAGGTTTGGCACAATATCTCTGAATGCGACCGACCACGTTTTTTCGTCAGAAATTTCAGGAGGGGAGAAATTTTAATTAGACATTGTTTCTGATATGGGGACCATCTTAAGGAATGTGGCGGTAGTGGTGGTGGTGTGGGTTTTTTCGGTATCTCGTATCCTCTGGTAATCAATTAGTATTCAATGGTACTGGCAAGAGATCAGACAAAAAAAAAATTGGACAGAGGAAAAGTCTGACAGGACGAGGGAGTAAGGGGGGAAGCTCAAAACTTTTTCAGGAACTACACATAACCATACACTTATCCGCATCCCTGATAATTTCTGAATGTGACCATTAATTCATTTCTGATCATTTCAAATATTTGATTAAATATTTACGAAATAGTTGAACAGCCAGAGATGTGTAAAACTGCATGCAAGACTGAGTTTTATAACCGGAAAAAATGGATGTATGTGTGTGAGGGAGAAGAGTTGATATATTCTTTCCTGACATGCTCTCAACAGTAAGAAATTAAGGAAAATAAAACTTTCAGAAATGTAAATTCTGCAACTAGTACTGCATACCACTTTAAAATTCTAGCACTGCAACGACATGGAAGGTAAATGAATCCATACTTGCCGGGTAAATAAATAAGATTGTCATTTACGGGCCTTCAACTAAACCGCAGAATGCCATTTTTTTAATCGACCAACCTTGTCAAGAAAACAAGCCCTTTTAACATCTAACGACTAACTCTGCATTTTCAAGATGCATTGCTTTGCTGCATTGCTTCACACAATTTTTAAGTTCTGATTTAAAGACTTCGATGAAATGACAGTAGCTTCAACTTCAAACCTAAGAAGAACGCATATAACAACCTAGAAATATTTTTTCCATCTGTATTAAAGCATAGCAATGAATATAAACACGTACTTAATTTCAAAGAGGAAGCCCAGAGAGAGAGAGAGAGAGAGAGAAAAAGAGAGAGAGATCTATGGCGGTATCAGGATTAACATCCACAAACTAGTATCAAAAACATTCGTAAAACATAAATAAAACAAATAAAAAAAAACTTAATGAAAGACAAACCTATTACAAGGATGAATGTCAATCGAGACAATCAACTCTTGTTAAGATGAGCACTAGATCATGATAAACAGTGGCAAGGTACATGGCTCAAGGGAGAATGCAAAATGCAACGAGGATGGAGAGAGGGGTGGGGAAGATGGACCTTATTCCTATTATTTTTTAAAAGTTAATTACAGGACACCACATTCAATTATACAGTATTCTTCCATATGGAGAAGAAAGCAATTGAAGATGGTCATGCGAGGATAATTCCCACTTAAGAAACAAACAAAAAAATTAATCACAGTGGATATTAGATTTATCATCATTATATCAGTTTTAGAGTACTAACATATAAATGTGTTTATGTATAACTTTATATATATATATATATAATATGTATACGTGGTAAAATAGCGCGCAACTAAATAGCTCTCAAATTTCTGTTGCAATGGGTCAATATCTTAAAACCAACCGAAAGCCAACAATAGTATTTCACGCAGTATTGTAACTGTTAAGACTACCGAAAATAAACCAGCCAAAAACCTCAGGATACCAGAGAGTTAGGCCCCCGAAGATTGCATTTTATGTCCCCCCTTCCCCTCCCCCTCTTTCATTGTAAAATCAATGTTACTTTCAATTATTTCTCACATTCACATCTACGTGATTTCCAAGCAAGATGATAACACTCAATATAAAAAGTGGGTTTTCCCCCTCTCCAACAGCATAAAACTACCAGTTTGCCATTCCCGGTTTATTGAGCGTCATGAAGTAGATCTGAAAAGATGATCCTCCTTTGGCAGATGAAAAGAAAACCTACGAAAACGAAAAAACATACACGCATTTCAACATTTTTAGAAGACCATATGCAAAGCAACACATCGTCCTGACCTTCCATGTTAACCAAAAGTTTTACTTACACTTCATTTTCACTCAACAAACAGTCACAATTCTAGAGGGTATTGAGCTCACACTACTACTTAAAGATAAATTCAATTTGGTCCAGAGTGATTACAAACCACCGTAAACAGATGACTGCCACTTCGGGAGTCAAGAGATTAAGACACGAGTTCCTCCTTCCCCAACTTTGGGACACCAGTTCACCCTTCCTTTCCTACTCCTTTTCTTTTTCTTAGAAGTTATAGAAATCGAGAATAAATGCCACAACCAACCTTGTCGTTTCTTTCACATAGAAACTTCAACTTTTGAGCCTTTTTATGCATAAACACTCCATCTAGATGACCAGTTTCAACGTTTCTTATTTCAATTGCTTTATTGCCCCATCCCATCACTTGACCTGTACCAATGTAAGCTAGAAACAAAAACAAAACGAAGGTGACTTTCTCATATATGTGACAAACATTGATTTACTTTTTTTGATCGAGTTCACATACCGACAGATGTTGGCATCTCACCCCACTGCAGCACTATATTCTTGCTTACTTTTCCGTAAGTATTGACATAGACTCCTTCATCTATACAACAGTGTAAAAGAAAAAGAGAAGACGTCCGCCGTTATCTGCCTGTAACAGTTACATTAAAATAATAAGTTCAATCACGTACTATCATAACAGAGCAATAGCTGCAATCCATTTGTATTTGGCAGAGTAACTATCGTATGTGGTGTAATTGGCCCTTGAGACTGCACAACACATGTGAAAGAACAAAAAATAAGCAAATACCACAACTTTATCAAGCAGAAATGATTCATGTAACGTCACCCACATGGGCTGGAGCATAAATGTCATAAACGGCTGCTAAGTCCAAATCAACAGCATGAAAACCTTCTGCAGAGCCATAAATGACCTTTAGACGAATGCCTTCCTCAACTGTTAGGTCTACCAACAAAGGTTTGTGAGCGAGGTCGCTAAATGTCTGAAATCACCAATAACACAGGTCAGTAGAAGAAAAAAGTGTCCCACAAAATTTTCAAAGTCAATATTTCACAAACTAAGTCACACCTTAAAGGCCATAAACTTGTGATATGGTTTGGGGGCCCATGCGTATATCTCAAGACTCTCTCTCAGAGCAATTACCAGGAACTTGATCCTTTCGTATTTAACTAACATATCAGATGATGGCATGAGTGCAACTAAACAGTTCAGTTTTTATCACTTATAAATAAATACATGTCAAATAATAATAACGTACCAATTTTGAAATGTGCAGCACCATGTAAATCACCAACATTGATCCACCCATTTCTTCTTTCAATCTAAAACACACACCAGTAAGATGACAAAGCTCATGAAGCACATACATAACGAGAGTTCAGAGGCAATAATCTGACTTCTGTTAAGTAACTCCCTCTCTTTCCCGAGATTTAGAGATGCTTTCATCCCAAGTTACCAAGAGCGCCTGAATTATATTAATGTCTTAATTGGTAGTGACAATAATAACAACATACCCCATCCGTTCTTAATATCTTGCTCTTCAGCCAAGATAAGTAGTAAACCCTAACACGGTTCTTCTTTCCAGATATTGTAATGAGTATATTTTGACCTTCTAACACCTCCATCTGTTGAAAACGGCGCCTCGAGATCAACTGATAAACCTTTCCTTGACCACTTCGATCCAACAACATTAAGCCATTTTCCGTGCCGATTAACAGATTGACGCCTAGAATTGAAAAAAATCATTCTCTCATAGTTGTCATTTAAAAATAAAAACATTCACTCAACATTATTTGAGGGGCATTAGTTTGGTTTTTTTTACCCCACAGTGCAGCACACAGGATTTCAGAGTTGAATCGCTTCTTGTATTTTCTGATTTCAGGGGTGTCGTTGCTGATTTCATGAGACGTCGGAGTAACATTGACATTTATGTGCGATTCTCTTCGTTGTAAAGGTCCTGTTGTGCCAGCTCCAAACCCAAACGTCAGGAATGATCGCTGCTTGTGCTGAAGGTGAGGAGGCGTTATACTCACAGCCTGACGATACTGTAACAGATACAGGCAAGACAACACTGCAACTAAATCACAGCCAAGAAGCATCGATCCATTACCATACAGGCTTTAAGAACTTAAAATAGGCGCCACGACCAACGTACCATGCAAGGAGACCGACAACGACAATAAATACACAATGTGCCCTAAAATGTATGAATTAACTTGTCGACAACTTTAAAAATAAAATGCTCTTGTGAACAAAGTTAATTGCTGTATTTTGAAATAATCAAAACAGTTTACCATCTCTGGCATGCAAGCAAAACTCTGACTTTGAAGAACTACGAAGCTAAAATTAGATATAAATAAAAAAGTTGAAGTTCTGCCATCTAAATGTTTAAGAAATTCCCATTTAGAAAAGGTTATAAAAGTTCTCATACGACTGTGAAAGTATTTAAGTACTTACAGGTGTAAAAAGGCAATATTAAATTTTGAAATAAATGCAGATGGAGGGCATTTTTAATGTATGATAAAAGACTAATTAAAACATACATTTTGAGCACACTGTAGATGAAACATTTCACCACAGTTGCCAACATACCAAGAAAAACAGGACTAAAAAAAACCCCATTTTGAGCCACAAGAATTGCCGGATAAGGAGTTAACTTCTACTATCTCTTAAACAAATAAATGTTTACGGTATCAAGTAGCTATACTGAGCTCTTCCACAAGATCAAAATTAACAGGAAAAAAGTAATCTCTTTCTTTGGGATGCTTGACAATTGAATCAAATCTTTATGATCGATAGCATTCAAAATGTGCAGCAAAACAAAGTTTTAAATTTGAAAGGAGCAAATCGGCAAAACCAAACTTAAGAAACAAATGCAAAGAGGCGGAAAGTAAACTTTTGAACAGTAATCATTTGAAAAGACATCAACAGCTGTTCCCCATACTGGAAGGATATACTAGAAAGCTAAATTATATCATGCTGTCAACCAATGCAATGTGATGTGTATTATTTGCATGCAACACAATAAAGTTAATAAACTACTTACATCCATATTAACTCCTAGAGACTGTATTTCCAAAATGATGAGTTATGGGGAGAAGAAAATGGTGAACAATAATAATATACAATAAATGCCAAGCGTATAAAATCAAGAACTAGTACACAAATTCACCACAGAATTACACTCTTAATTTTTCCATGTTAAATTTCGCTTAATAAATCTCCACCAAGGGTTAATTGATTAAGTAAAGAGTGGCCATTTTATCAATAAAAAACCATTCCTTCCCTGTGCCGTCTTACAAAAGCAACTTGCATGATATAAAACAGTTAGTCAACTGCCACTAGACGTGCTTTTAAGTCAACTTTAAAGTCACTGGGCTGTATTATTAATCTATTTAGCACAACTAGCTTCAGCAGTCACAATGCATTGCAATTCTTTAGTGCTCATTATCAGCTGAAAGGGTTCGTTGAGGACAATACTCAATTTCTATTAAATCACTATTTTATCAAGTCATATTTTACGAAAGGGCTTATTGAGAGTTGCATTTAACAATCAGGTTCCAAAAAATCTTTACTAAGATATGACTAACGTTTTGCTCAGCCTCAACTATAGAATTAAATTCACGAAGAGACAGACATGCGATTTCTACAACCCCATGCTGCCTGTCAGACGACTATCGAGTCGACTTCCAATTAAGTAACAAAAAAAAAAAAAAAAAAGAGAGCATCATTACCTCGTCGGATGTAGTTTTATCCTGATTCCTACTGGATGGAGTGGAATGAGATGGGGTTGATGTCTGTTGAGGTAAAAGATCAGGTAGCACTCCACTAATTCGAGCACTGGTCACGCCAAGACTTCCTGGAGAACTCGTTGTTGAGTCAGGACGTTGTGGCAGTGGACGATTGACTTCAGAATGTACCCTTTCAGCCTGAAAATGAAAATCACCACCGATTGAAAAAAAATCATTTGGGCCGCTTTGTTTTTGAGATTTAGCTAAAGAAAATATGAAAGAGTTACACATGAATGCAAAGCTTCTAAACAGATTTGAGTTAGTAAAGAATTGCAGCACTAGTGCAAAAAATTATTGGCCACATTACAAAAAAAACTACTTTTTTTAACGGATTCAACAATTCCTAAACAATCTAATTAGGAACGGGAAAGGCATCTCAGATTGAAGAAGCACCTCATCACAATGAAACATTTTAAACTTCAATATTTCAAAATGAATTGCGTCCACATCTGAGAACGAAAAAATAAAATAAAATAGGTAATTTAAAAAAACATTCTTCTCATAGTTTATATCTTTTTTTTTTAAAAAAAAAAAGGCGAAAGATTATTAAGAAAGGAGAACTCCACAACAATATAGCACTCAAAACTTCTGAACAATATTTGGCCAGTCACAACGAAAAAAAGTAACAAAAGTAGGCACACCATGAAGAAATGCCGCCGATAGTCTTCTGAAGAGAAGAATTTGAAGAGGAAAAAAGCAAAACAACAGAAATAGAAGAAATTGTGATGGGTATAACAATAGAGAAAGATGAAATAAAAGTGATGATTAACTACCCGTGACACCCTTAAATTCCCGTCTACTGGCCTTCTGTATGGGACTGATCTCTGTGAGAAGGGAAAGACATGACATGAACCAAACACAAATACAATCTAAGTGTCAAGCACCACAACACCAATAAACAAAATGATACAAAGAAAGATCGAGCAAACCAAAGATGAACCTATATCAAGTCTAATGGGAATGTAGAAAATAGTTGAGAGGTATATTTATATCCTGTGCTGCCACAAGAGTGTCTTTCTTTTGTTTTTAGCATAAGCACTTCGTATTGATGATTAGTCAATCAACGGACAGCAGAATCAAGCAGAATCTTCACTAGTGAAAGGTAGAGATAGATATAACAAAGAGAATTAAATTTGGTTATCTTCCACCAATAAAGGGATGCCCAATGACGCCGTATCAGCAAAGTCGACTAGCAAGACAAGAAGTTCAGATATCAAAATGTAGCCAAGATTCTTGACCAAAGACAATTCCACCCGCTGACAGAAAGATAAGACCATGCAAAAAGACGGCTACCAGAAGAAAGGAAACCCAGTCCACTAAACGCTACAAAGACTGGAATGTCTCACAGATTCAGTCACGAGTCATCAACTCAGTCAAGGAACAATCAACTGAAAATCACATTTCTGTTTAAGCAGTCTTCAGTAACACTATCACACGTCGCTAAGGTCACACGAAAATTACGTCCTTACACAAACTCACAAGGCAACTTCGTCACACATTCGAGTATTTCTAAAGCTCCGAGACAGGCAACTCGACAAATACACAAGCAATCTGGGCAGCAAATGAGCGCACACACACACACTCTCTCTCTCTCTCTCTCTCTTAACGGCATCACAACTTGTCCCAAGCTCTCAATGCCTGCAACAGCTTCGGGCATTTAGACACCTTTGAAACTTATCACTAATTTTGAATTAAGCAATAAGCACTATCATAAACCTTGCCTTAGAGGAACTTTAGAGAGACGAGTCTCGGCTCTGCCAGGCGTGCACAAAAAAAGCAAGATTAACAACCTCTTATATGGTCTTAATTGTCTGTAGTTAAAAAGTGGTGCTAAGTAGCAAATGCACATTGTAAGATGCTTGTTTTGGTTCATCTATACATTTTTTTTTCGAAGAACACTCGACGACTGGCAGCACAGGCAATCTCTGGTTAGGGCGATCTTATCGCGATTGCCAAGCTCCACTTGCACTGACCTGATTTTTGTTCTTATCTACAATGGCAGTCACCTTGCGCTCATTCATTTCTTCGGTCTGGCTACTACCAGAGGGCACCGACATTGACTTGAGAAGAGCAGGCCTCTCCCCTTCCCGGATTCGACCACTGCGGTCGCCCTCTCGTAGACCAGACTCGAAGTGGCGCTTGTTTCGGTCCCGACCGACATCCCTCCCTTTCTCGATGTCTTTCTGCGGACGTTCTTGCCTATGAGACTGATGCTGAAATCAAAAGCATGCCAAATATGTGCAATTCTACAGTACAGTTAAATGGCGTTAACAAAACTATAGATAAAACAAAAGTTCTTGAAGCAAAAAAAAAAATAAGGACACAACCCCCTGTCAAAGAGAACATGGTGCTGAGGATACAACCGTTAAGCAAACCTTAACAAAATTATCAGTTTCATGAATAACCAAAGCAAAGTGAATTATAATAATAATAATTCAACGCATAATTTTCACTTTAAAAGGCATGCAACAAAACAAGGACGACATGAAACCGAATCAAAATTAAAATGTCCCCCTCCAGAAATAAACAGACTGGATAACCATATAAGTTAATAAAAAACCCAAGCTCCTCATTACTGGTAATTATATCAGATTAGTTAGTTATTAATTAAGGCGCAGGAATTCAGATCTGAACTACACAGGTTTTGCAGCCTTCGTTTAATAGGAATACTTGTAACTACTGCAAAGCATAAAACTGTTAACATTTCCTAATGAAATGCAAAAAGTCTGATTCAGTATTTTGGAGATGTCATGACAAGTATTAATAATTAAAAATCTATTTTCATAATATACTACGAAAATCTAAACAAAATTAATTAAAATTTAACAGCAACTTAAATATAACCAACCACTTATAAAAATACAAAATTCAATGAACATCTTTAAAAAGTCCTCTTACCCTTCTTACAGCTAATGTGCGTTCATTGGAATTACCAGATTCATCAGGAGTTGGTGGAAGGGGTCGATTTGGGGCTGCTGCAGAGGGAGCATCTAAATTCAAGTAATTAAATAACGGTCAGTATTCCAGGAGTTATTCCTCAAAACTTCATCTGACTTTCAGATTTATCCAAGTAGATGTTGGAAAAAAATAAACCTCAAGAAAATCACACACGGAACTAACTAACCTTCATGAACGACCATTGACTGCATAGTATCATTGTTGTAAACATCAGGAGCTCTAAAATTAACAGCCTCCTTATTAAGATACAAAATATAAAAATAACAACGATGGAATAAGAAATAAAATAATTTCATACACTCCTAATAATGGCCTTGGAGGATCTGATGCCAAAAGTGTCCCATCATTTGTGACTTTTCCATCATCTTCATCATCGTCGTCGTCTTCGCTCTCAGAATGATTTAGTACCTGACTTATATGATTACCATGGCTTCCATTCTGACGAGGAGAATCATTGGACTCAACTGCTAACTCATGAAGATGAGCTGCCAACACATCCAAGTCCTTGAAATAGACAATTGTTCACAAATTAACAAACCTGAAGGCCATCAGTCAGGAAAGCTGCAAGGCAAAGACGACCAAGTCACCTCAGTGTAAGACGGTTTAAATAAATTTCGATTCTGTTGCTGTTGATGATTAGTGGGTGGGGTCGATGGTTTTCTGTCAGCGCGTTCCTCCCGTGGCAAAGGTGGTAACGGCTTGTTTGGAGCTATATTCTGAGGATCAGGCACAACTGAAACAAGAATTTGGTCTAAACGCGGGGGGAAAATGCGTCCATTTTATTGTTA